>JAVCKT010012331.1:0-20659 GCA_032273925.1 Rhynchotus rufescens | reverse complement strand
CTCCGCTCCGCGCCCGCTCCGGCAGCCCAGCGCGCCGCTGCGCTCCCTCCTTTTGTACTTTTATGTGTGTGTGTGTTTGTTTGTTTATTTAGCGCTCTGCCTCAGCGCTGTCTGTCGGTGGTAGGTGCAGCTCGCGCTGCCGCCGGCGCCCGGGCGCTTGATCCCTTGCCGCGCTGCGGGGTGGTTCTGCCCTGCCGGGGTCCGGAGGGCGCCAGCTGAAATAACGCTCTTTTTGGTGTGACCTGAGTGCTCCCGGAGTGGCCGGCAGCCTGCCGTGCCTGCAGCAATGCCCTTCGCGCCACGGGCGCTGGTGACAGCGCGGGCACCGGGCTTGATAGCCGAGGGGGACAAGCACAAGATGCGGGGAGCCCTCAGGGTTTGCTTGGTGAGGAGGCCACGGTGGGATCTGCTCCTGGTGCTGGTTCCTCTCATGCTCCCCGCGCACAGGGAGCGTCTCCGCTTTGGGGGAGCCCCACGCGCGGGGTGTGCAGGCTGGACACGGAGCGGAGCGCGCCAGGCTGGCACGCACCCTGCGCCTTGTCCCCATGGGCCCAGCTCTGCTCCTCCTCCTTTGGCAGGGTGGTTTGGGTATTTCTAGGCTGGAATAGCCCTGGGGGCTGCAGGGCTCTGAAGGAAGCAGTGTGGCTCTTGTGGTTCAGCAAACACTGTGGGTTGGGTTTTCTTTTTTCTTTCTTTCTTTTTTTTTTTTTTTTTCCTTCCTACCAAGTATTGGGTTGTTCTTTCCAGTAGCTCTCCCTGAAGTCGGTAATTTGGTGCCTTTTATATTTGGCTCTAAACTACCTCAGAGACAAGTGGTGCTGTCGGTGCAGTGCTGTCCCCATTGGTGCTTGTGCACTTGCATCTACTGAAGCTGCTTGCAGCCATGTGCTCTGGCACAGGGACATCGAGTCGGAGTTAAGTGTCCTCTAAGGATTATGTTAATCCACTTTTGGAAGGTAAATCCAATAGTTGGAAAATCCCAGTCCATCTTCTGAGGAATTTCTCATTTCACACGTTTTTGATCTGTTTTCCTTGGCCATCTCTCTTGGCATCTGGCCCCCTGTGTCTCTACCCTGCCTCGATCAGGCTGTTGGGAATCGGAGAAGCTGCCTCTGAGGGGACACAGGACTTTGGTTTGTTCTGTGCACTGTGGTCTGAATCCTTGAATGAAATCAAAAGTGGAGCCCCTGGAGTTTACGGAAGCATTTGGATGGAAGAACTGTGAGCTGTGGCCTGTCACGGGGGAAGAGGCATGAATTCCCACTTGTGTAATGGTTTCCTGTTTAAATAAGGCATATTTCAAGAGCAAAGATCTCCTGTCCTCCTCTACCTCTCTACTTGGCATTTGCGGGGGGAGGTGGGGAGCTCCAAGCTTGTGCTTTATCTCCCCAAACTTTTGGGGCTCTGTGGGTACAACCCACTTGGGGTGGGCAAAAAGTCCGAGGGCCAATTTCTGCGATATTGGCAATTTGGAGCATTTGGAAATCATGAGCTGGACTACCCCATCACCTCCAAAGAGATGAAGTAAAATCATTGTATTTTGTAAATTGTAAAATGAGTTAAATCATGTTTTATAGCCTGTCCTTTGACCTCTAACAGCCTCTCAGGTGTGTTTTAATGGTACCAGCTCTCTGTTTTGCCCTGAGAAAGCCCTTGTTAACCCCATATTTTAAGAGCACATGTTGGATAATTGTACTTTATCGGGAGCTTGCAGTGCTGGACCCTCTTTGGAGGTGGTAAGAGACCATTCCTGCCAGGAGTACTTGTGGTCCCGGGCAAGGTCTGGTGGAGATTTGCAGTTTGGAAGCTGGAATGGGGCTTGACTCATACACACCTGCCATGTATCCCTTTGTTGGACCCAAGTGCTAATTCTCTGGTCCTGCGCCTCGTCAATCCATTAGTGGTGCCCCATGTACTTGGTTCCCAATAGAAAGGGGAGAGGAACAGTGACCATCTCTGATGGGTCCCCACTAGCAGCCTCTGTGGAACGAGAGGATGGGGATGTGCACAGACCCTGTTGGACCTGTCTGCAGATCAGTGCAGGACTAGAGCTTTGGGAGGATTCCTGTTCTCTTTAGCAGTGAGTGTGGGAGTTGAGGTTTGAGGTTCTTTTTGCTTTTTTCTTGCTTAAGAAATCTTGACAACTATACTTTTTCTATCATTTTTGTCAGTACTTTTCTCTACTTTGGTGCGTGGGAAACTGAAACTGAACTGAGCATCTGCTGCCGTCTATGTTTGGAGACGGGACGTGGAGACTTTAGCCTGATCCGGCGTGTCCTTTCCTAGGAGTCCTCGCGTTGCTCCACCAGGCGAGGTGACTCAGCTGCCTTCCACCCTTGGCGAGGTGGTGGTTTGTGGCAATCCTATCGATCCCTGCGGAGATAACGGTGGTATTGGGAAAGGGACTGTGGCCTCGGGAGAAAATGAAGCAGGGAATGCGTGTGAGGCCTCCCCTGCTGTGTACGTGGGGTGCACGGACGGGGCCATCACAGGATTGAGGATTTCAAGTCAGTTGGATTCTGGGCATCTCTCTTATCCAGGTCTTCAGCTCTCCTTCAGAGCGACGCCTTTCCTCTCCCGGAAGATTAGATTTGGTGGGAGCAGACAGTTTGGGGTCGGAAGCGAGTTCTGGAGGTTGGAGGCAGGTTGTTCCGGGCTCCGCACCTCCTTAGCCGGCTGGAAGGACTTGGCAGCTCCGCTCGGGGGCTGTTGATGCTGGCAGCCCTGGAGCACGGAGCGCTCTGCTCAGCCGGCAGCCAAGATGCAGGGACATGGAGCCAAGGCTGGCTTGCTCGGCGCTATAAATAACCTGCCTGAGCGCCACGAAAGCCGCCTCAAACTGTGGCATGTTTTTGCCATGCTTGTCAAGTCGCTTCAGAGGCTTCGTCGAGGAGCTCTCGGCTCGAAACCTGGCCGGTGTTCGGGAATGCTGGATGTGCTGTGGCTGCAGGTCATCCGAGGCTCCCCCGCTGTGGGGAGCAGTGAAGAGGGGCTGCGTGCCCCGTGCTTGCGAGGCCGGGTTCTCTTTGCACGGAAAGATTTCAGCGCTGTGGCCGCAGGGCCGGCAGCTCCCGCGGTTCCTTCCCTGCCAGGGCCCTCCTCTTTCCCAGGCCTGGGAAGCGCGGCCCTGTGTTGCTCTTGGCACGCTCGGGCGGCGGGCCCCGCGCCGCTTCCCTGCGCACATTCCCTCCCTTTCCTCCTGCCGGCACCTCCAGGCTCCGATTACACGCGGGGTCGGGGGGCGGTCAGGCCGGGATGCCGGGAGCCGCAGACATTCCTGGCGCTCGCTCCGACCCGTCGCCTTCGCCTCCCTCGCCCGCAGCGCCGGGATGCCTACGGAAGGCTTGGAGGGTGTTGTGAGGGAGATGCTGGATCCCCATGGGGATGCCCGGTCCCCATGGAGCCAGCCACAGCCCCCAGGCCGAAGGGATCCGTAGGGATGTGTTTGGTGCAGAGACACACCGGCCTTTTGGGAAAGAGGGTGCCCGTATCCCTGGCAGAAGGAGGGAGCTTGTGGTCCGAGTGGCTGCGTCCCACCTTGGCCCGGAAAGCAGAGGATTTCCCATTAAAGCCAGCCGGCACGCTGGCTTTTCCGTTCCCAACCGCCTCCGAGCCTGCACCCTCCGGGGCTGAGTAAACTTCCCCACTTCCTTCCCTGGGGCCGCGTGTCCCTGGGAAGCAGGGGGAGCGCTGCGAGTGTCCTCTGCCCGTTTGGGATTTCTGGCCGGAACATTTTTCTCTTCCTTTTTTTTTTTTTTTCTTTTTTAAATCCGAGGCAGCTTCGTCCATCTGTTGAATTCAGTGGCATGTACAAAAATACCCTCTTGCGCTTGCGGAGAGGAGCGGAGGGAGAGGAGGGCGCAGGTGGAGCTGAGAACATTGGTAAAAAAAAAAAAAAAAAAAAAAAAAAAAAAAAAACAGGGATGAATCTCCTTTTACGTGCATGGAGGAGGCATCCTGGGTTCTGTATGGGATTGTGCGTTCCCAAAGTTTATTTAAAAATATATATATATGAAATTGGGTGCATGGGGAGGGCTCTGTGTGGAAGCCGGTAGCTTGTGCTCATCTGCTGAAGTGCCTGTCGCGACTCTGGTGCTTAAAGGGCTGGGAAATGGGTTTTCCCTGTGTCCCTGAAGGTTAGGGCCACGGCCGCAGGAATAAATCCCTGCGGAGCCTCGGCATCCATTGTGCACAGCTGCAGAAGTTATGTAAGGCCGAGGGGGGAAATGGGGCTGGGAGCGCCGGGAAGTGGTAAATAGACCGAAATCCTTTTAACTGCCCGTTGTTTTTAGCGCTAAGCATTGTCTTTGCGTAGCCGGCCTGCCTGCTGGTGAAAACCTGACCCTTCTTCTGGATCTATCTGCTTCAATCAGTGTTATTATTAAGCTTTTCTTTTTGCATCCCCTTTACTGGGGATATTTAGTGCAAAGGTTGGTAATTTCTGCAGAAAGGGCGAAGCGCTCGGCAGGGCTGCGAGCAAGCAGCAAAGGGCCTGCTCGTTCCGGGACAGGTTGTCCCAGCTATTTTAAGGATACTCCAATATCCTGTCCTGCTAATAAACGACTCCATGGCGCTGAGGGATCGTTGGATTTTTTTACCTACTTGCTTTGGACACAGCATGGGTGAACCGAGCACCTCTGGAATGATTTTCTGGTTAGAATAAGGGCTGCTGGGCACGTGTTGCGTGGAGCAAACGGCGTCGTGGCTGTAGCTGCTGTTGTGTCAAGGGGCTGAGCCGGGCGCTGCAAGGGAGTTTTTGCTCCGTATTTCACACCCTGTTATGTTCCTGCTAAATTTCTGCATGGTGATCCGTACTCCTGCAGATAGGGTGCCATGCTTCGTGGAAACCTGTAGGAATGGATCCCAATAAATTCAGCACGCTCTTTTCTTCGAGCTGAGCTGTGTCTCTTGGAGAACGCGCTCCCTGCATCCCTGTGAGGATAGATCTGGAGCTACATGGTGGTGGATTAGGACCTCGCACGTCCTCACACCTCTGATTGCTGTGGAGGATGTGTTAGAGCTAAAGTGGACTGTACTTGAGAAAATCATAGCCTAAAGGCAATGTTCCTTGCAGGAAAGCATGGTGAGGTTTGATCTTGATGTAACTCTGTTTGTAAGCTAGAAATGAGACTCAAAATGATACTGGAAAAGAAAAAAAATGCAGATGAGATGGTGAGAAGATGAGCAGCATTGGGGATAGGTCTGTTATAAAAGATACCCCTGGATGAGATGGTAAAGTGGGTATAATTTGGTTCTGCGTGTTAGTTTGGCCAGCGGGAAGCAGAGCTGTCCTCTTTGGAGAATGACTCGTGAGGAGGACTCGCGGAATTGACCCTGAGGTCCCTGTCTGGCACTTAGTTATAGGATCCGACCCAAAGCTCGGAGGTTTAAGCAGAGGACTGCTAGGTGGAAATTGCTTTTAGCGGCACCATGGCCGTTTCCCATCACGGGGGTCAATTCAGCACTGGGCACAGCGCAGGCCCAGCCAGGGCAAGTCTATACCAGATTTAAGAGGCGGCTGAATCGTCTCCTTGCGTTATCTGGGAAGGCAAAAGGCTCTCGGTTTCTGGAATAGCTCAGAAGAAGGGAGAGATACGTTCCCGGGTCTGTCCGAGGCAGAAATGAAACAGAGCAATTGCCCATGGCTCACGTACATGGGGAGACGTGCAGGAGGATGATGAGCTTTGCAACGCTGTAGCTGCCAGTTTTTCTCAAAGCGTTGCTGGAGCTCTGGGCTTGACTGGATTATGAAGCTAAAGATGGATTGAGTTGGACCCCAGCAGCTCTCTCCAAACAGTGACTCAGTTTAGGCGCAGGGTACAATTAGAATTGAAAATTTAGGAGCATTTCTCAGCGGGACAGGGAAGGGCGCTGTGAAAGTGGCACGTGTGGAGCTGACAAAGCTACTGCTGCTTGGGGCTCCTGATGTACAGCAGGCAACATGCTGCCCGCTCCCGAGAAGACCCAGCCTCGGATGTCACCTGAGCGATGGAGGAACGGCCGCGCTTCCGGGCCGGCTTGGTGCCATGGAAACTTGACTAATCCGCCCTTTCTTTCCCTCCAGTACATCGGAAGCCTGGATGTGCCGCGGCCCAACAGCAGGGTGGAGATCGTGACGGCAATGCGGCGGATCCGGGTGAGTGCCACGGGGACACGTTCCCGCAGGGGCCGGCCGGGTGACGGCGCTTGCCTCGTTCCACCTGGCGCCTTCCCACGGCTGCCTCCCGTGTCCCGCTCCCGGGAGCTCCTCCTGTGCCCCCCACTTTGGCTGTTGTTCTCTGTGCTTTTTCTCCATTTGTACCATTTTGTCGTTAGGATCCCCATGCAACCTGGGCTTGGTGGTTTGATGGGTGATGCTGTCGTGTGTGGAGGTTTTCCAGGTGTTTCCACGGTCCTGGTGCTGAGGAAGCGCCATTTGCCACGTGAAATTAATTGTCTTCTGAGCAATTCCCCATAGCACTCCGTTGTGGTAGGAGAGCAGTGCTATGAGGTAGGGGTGGCTCCATGTCCATGCTGCTCCATCTCATGCAAGGGTGGCTGCTGCAGGCGTGGGTGGCAGCGGGACACGAGGTTGCTGGAGGGAAAGCAAAGCCTGGATGCATCCTTGCATCTAGCTGCCCGCTGATGTGCAACAACAAGCTGCTTGGAAAAGAAGTAAATTGCTTTTTACTGGGTGTGAAACCTCGAGGCGTTGCCTGGATCGTGTGGCCCGACGTTGGTGTCCAGCAAGCCGCGATGTGCTCCCGAGTGTGGAGCACTCAGAAGCACGTGGGCCAGGGCTGCGCCTGCCAGCGGAGCACTTGTTTAATAGTGAGTAAGTCGGGGGATGTCAGATGGTTATGAAATCATCTGGCTTCCCAAAATAGCTGTAGTTGGGGTATCGGGCGCTCTCGTCGTGTAAAGCTTGGCTTGTAGCCATGAGAGCAGCCTGTGCCTCGTCTTCCCCGCGGCTGCACGCGACGCTGGAAGGTGTTCGGGAGCACGTAGGCAGAGAGCAAACAAGAAACCGCGGGAGCTCATTGCCTCTTGGACCCTGAGGTTTAAACCTGCAGGAGGATGGGGAGACCTTGTCAAGTGACAGCATCCTCAACACCCAGGAGCAGATTTTGAAAGAAAACTTGCCCAGCTAGCCCCAAAATCTGCCCTGGGCAGTCACAGCAATGCTGGTGCTGCAAGAAGCAGCAAGGTGGAAAGAAGGCTACGCAGGACCCTGTGTCTGGCAGTGGGTGGACCTCAACCCAACCTAAGTGGCAGTGTGACCAGAGCCACCACTGATCGGGTTTGTTCTTTAGGACACATCCAGGGGATCTGCACGTATCATCCAGGACACGCAGTCTCCTGGAAATAACGTAAGTGCTGCCCTTCTCTCCATGCTGGAGGTGCAGAAGGATGCAGTGCCCAGTGCATTCAGGTTTCCAGGCTCTCTCACCTCAGAGTTTCCTCAGGGCAAGAGTTTGGGGGCTCTTCTGCAAGGCTGCCCTGCCCTCGCTGCAGGGACTAACGCTGCGGCTGGAGAACAAGCTGCAAGGCCTTTGTAGGCATTGGATTTGCTCCCTTTGGCTTGTGCCTGTTTGGGCAGAGCAACTGTTATGGCATTTAGAGGTCTCCTACGTTTATAGACAGATATTTCTCTCTTCTCTTTGTCCGCTACACCATGGGCATTGTTATTCTGGAAAAGGGCGTTTATGGTAAGTCCTGTGAAAGAATGCAGCTCCGGCCCCAAACTTGCATAACTTCGTGGAAGTATGTGCAGGCTGGCACAGCTCTGCGGGCTAAATAAACCTCGCTGTGCTTAAAAAATAACCTGATTGACCAATGTAAATAAGCTTCAGCATAGTTTAGACTAGTCATAAATAAAGCTTGGGAGGCTGGAAAGGACCCAGGTTATGGTAAAATGGAGATTTCTTAGGAAAAAAGGATGTGCTTGAAGCAGGTCTTCAGGCTTCCAGGATCTAACGCAATGTGGGACAAGATGCAAGGAGTTAAAAAAAAGGATGGGAATCTGGATCAGATTGGAATCTGTGCGGAGCCCTGGGTGCCTTGTCTCCCTTTGGCCTCTTGCACAGCAGCAATGGGATTTTGAAGGGTTGCAAGAGGACTCGCTGGCCAGGCCCAGCACTGGCAGCTGCCTCTCCTTTGGCTGGAGGTCAAGGAACGCGTGTCTGTCCCCGAGCCACCGAATGCAATAACTGCAGCCTGGCACAAAATCTGGGAGCCCTGTCTCCAAGCACGGAGCCCTATCCCGGTAGCAGGAGCAATATGAGCTTTCTCGGCGGACGGATTACCCTGGTGCCCGGTAGCAAGTCGGGGCACGGGGCTGGCTGCAGCCCTGCAAAGGGATGGGGTACTGGGATGGGTGTCTGGCTGCCACGCGCTGCCCTCAGGGCTCAAGGAGGGCAGAGTGGTGGGTGTTTGAAGCGGTTGAGCCCATGGGACCCTAAGGACAGCCTTAGGGGTGCATTTCTCAGCGTGTGTCCTGATGCAAATGCATGCAAGTGCTTTCCTCTCGGCCTCAGGCACGTTTCCAGTGCTACCTGGCTGGGGCTCGCCGGGCTCGTTCGAGGGAATTGTGGTTATTTTTTTCCCCCCTTACTGGAATTCTCTGATCCAGGTTTTCTTTGGTGCCAGCGAGGCTGGAATCCTGTCCAGGCACTGTTTTCAGTGCTGTTTCTGTGGCATGCACTCATCTTCAAGCCTATTTCTGGGAAGTGTCCAGCTGACTTCTGCAGATTCCAAAGAATGAGGCGTTTCAAGCGCTTTGAAATATAGCTCCTCGGTCAGGTGCATCTGATCTGGCGAGGCTGCTTTGTGTAGCTGAGCTTTATTTTAGCAAACTGGCAAAGCCCCTGAATTTAAACGAGCTCGCTGGAAGCAAAATTTTGCATCCTCCAAAAGCCACGCGCACAGTCAGATCGGTGTAAAAACGGATGCATTTGGCCACTCACTTCCTTAGGGCACCCGGCATAACTCCAAGCTCATTTTAGTAACATTTTTTCCCATTTTTTCCCAGTTTTGCACTGCAGGCAGGACAGGAGGCAACGTGCGGTGCGAGTGCCGTGCAGAATTGCCGTGCTGAGCATTAAATGAGTTATCAGAGGCAATTACGACTTTATGTGATTATCCTAGATGGACACGATTACGTTACGGTGGGCCTGGGAGGAACCAGTTGCAATGGTCGTTTCAATTGCTGCTTCGGTGAAGGGGAATTGGGGCATGCTGGAAAGGTGCCTCTGATCCCCCCTGGCTCTTGTGCACGATCCTTTTTGCTCCTGTGCTTTCCTGCTGGTCCTGGAAGGCAGAGGACCCCTTGATTTAATTTGTTGAAGTGTTCTCATCCCCTGCGTCATCAGAAAAGAGAACCAAAAAGTGCAAAAACCTTCACCCTGAGAGCTGCTGGTGCCATTAGCACTGACATTTTTTAATATGCTCAGAGACAAACTAGGTCTCCCTCGCATATGCCTGCTTTTATAGGAACAGCAGGTCTGTTTTAGCTAAAAATCAGCCTGAAGTTGATACTCACCATAGGAAACTTCACCAAAAGTAGCTGAACTTTTGGGTTAGAGAGAGCAGTTTTCAGTTAAATAGCTCTGTGATGTGTTTACAGTGCTATTACTGGATTGCAGTGATGCAAAACAGGATCCCAAGTCCTCCCTCTTTCTCCCTCGTTGTCCTCAGAGGCCTCCAGTTGCAGTTTTGCATTTTCTTCTGAGCATATCTATTGACTTGCCCTTAAAATCGCGGGGTGGGAGTTGCTCATTGAAATGTCTGGGGACTGCCCGGTCCCCCAGACACAAAGAGCGTTTCTCTGTGGAAACGAGTGGAAAACCTCTAGTGAGAAGAAGGAAAACCAAAGCAAGGGCCCCGAAGCTGGCAGAGGGCTCGCGGGGGAGCGCGGCGCGCGGGAGGTGACGTGCGTGGGAACCTGCCGCCTCCCGCTGCTCCTCGCCAGTCCCTCTCGTGATTACAGGCTCTTTCTCAAGTTAAGCCACTTGCGGTCGTGTTTTGAGCAAGGGCACCTAAAAATACCCCTTTTTTGTGGTGCGAATGCCTCCATCTTCGGCTCCCAGCGATTTGATCCCCTGCAATCAAGGAGGTTCCTGCTCCAAGGATGCCTCCCTAGAGGCTGCCTGCTGTGTTCCCAAGCAAGCGTGCTATCTGCTGCCTTTATCAGCAAATAGCCGGCATTTTTTTTTTCCAGACCTGCATTAAAAATAAGCCTCCTTGTGCTCTCCCTGTGGGGGGGTGGTTTATTAGAGCAGCTCTGTCTCTGTGAGTTTTGCCATCTAGTGCTGCTTCCTTTGGGGAGCCGCCGCTCCCGTGGGTTTTGTCCCTTTAATCTGGGCTGTACTGTGGTTTTAGGTGGCGTTTTTGGCCACGTGCTTCTACAGGGCAGAGCTGAAGCTTCTCTTTTGAGTTTTGCAGCCAACCCAGTTCCCTTTATGAGCTGCATTTTTCATTTGATTAGGAGGGATTCTTCGGGATCTTGTTTTGCATAGGATTCTTGCTGTGGCTCACTATACTACAGTCCTTCTGGTCAATATTTAGTCTTGTAGCAACTATTTTCTAACTCAACCTAACATCTCAAAAATTTAATTAGCTCGGACTTTTCTTTAGGGTTTAAGTTTTTAATTCTTCCTAAAACTCCATAGGGAGCACCGTTCAGGCTCAGTGGTTTTAAAGTGTGAAATCGAGTCAGTGTTTTTAATCCCTGTGTTAATTATTGCTGAAGTAGCATGAAACAAATGTGCAGTGCGAATAATTACCTGTGTTTTTTATTTTCCACTTGCAGAACAAAAACATTGTGGAACAGTCTTAGCATGCAATAAGACCCGCAGCGCCGGCTGGTTTCTGACACATGAAGTGTTTCCTGCTGTTGCTGCCTTGCTCTTTATTAATTATTGGGATTTCATAATCGCTGAGTTAGGTGCCGGGTTAAGCTCTGCTGCTCGCAGATGAGCGCGAGCCCTTATAGGAAGGAAGCCCCTAATTCCTCCTGTGAGTTTGTGCTGGTCCCTCCCTGGGAATTGATCCCGGCTCTTGGCGGGAGGGAGGATGGGGGCGGCTGTGCCCAAATCCGGGCCTTTCTGGGCTGGCGCTGGCTGAACTCTGGCTGCTCCCGGCGGAGCTGTCGGCGCGCGGGGCTTTATCGCCCATCGCGCCCCTTTGCAGGGCCCCGCTGCTTGCGGGAGGCAGGAAGGGAGCTGCCAGGCCCAGCTTTCCTTTGGGAAAGGAAAAGCAAGTTTTCGGTCTCCTGTAACTGAGGGAGAGGCAGGGAAATGACTCCAAAGCACTTAGCGAGCAGTAATGCGTTGCTTCCTTGCTCTTGGAATATCAACCCTTGAAAACCAGGGATGTTTCTGGAAAGCTTGGGGTTGCTGAGATGTGTGTGGTCGTGGTCTCTGCAGGTCCCCACGGTCGCAGGCTTCCCTTCCTTTTACTTAGCAGTGGTGCAGCCTGTCAAAATGCACAGCGCACCTAAGCAAGGGGTGAATCTGCGGGCTTAAGTGATGGACACGCCGTGAGCTCCTGTGTTGGAGTGGGGATCGTGTCATTCTGCAGCCCGTGGGGGCTCGTGGCCGACGTCCATCGGGCTCTGGACCTGCGCCCCCAACGCAGGCTTATCTGGTGGCAGGGCCTGGCCTGGCCGCTCGCCTGCTCCGGGGGTCCTTATCTCGTGGGTGAAAGTGTTTGCCATGCTTTGAAATGTAAACATCTCCTCCCAGGCTTGGTTCCTGTGCTGTTCGTTGGATGCTTTGGGCTGTTGTGCTGTGGCTTGGGAAGCTCCACCTTGTTTTTTTGACATTTTTCACCCACATTTGTCTCCACGTGATGCTCCAGTTGTGTGGCTTGCAAAGCGACCTGTTTTCTGCATGCCCCCAGAGCAGAGCTCATCGCTCTCCTGGCCAGCGCGGTCACGGCGTGTGGTTAATAGAGAAGACAACTTGCACGAAGAGGTGCAGTCCCCAACACTGCTCCGTGTGGGGAGGAACCTGCGTGGTGTTGGCCGTGCTGAAGCGAGGAATGGCAAGGCGGTTGTTTGCTTTAATGAGCTGCTGCGTGGGCTGCCTGGGGCTGCAGGAGGGTGCGGGGTGCCCTCCCACCCAGGGCACTGGGGCACCCACCGTGGGAGGGAGGAACGCTCGGGTCTTGGGTCTCCTCTACATTTCTGGTTTGAAGAGTTTCCTTTAGGCTTGGGCCTAAAGAAAACCCTTACGAGGGTTTCTTGTAAGGGAGATAAATCATCGTGTATGTAGGAGTCTGCAAATGGGCCTCGAGGAGCAGCCGTTGGGTAAAGGGAGCTTTATCTGCTGGGCCTTTTGGTAATTGATGTAGTTGGCATCAGTTGGGGTTCTTCCGGAGCTTCATGTGGAATTAGTGTCCCTGGGGTGAGGAGATGACAGGAGGTGACATGCACACGCGTCCTGCTCCATGACATGGAAACGGCCAAAGGAGCCACGGGGAGGGGAAGGGAGGCTGCTGTGTGATAGGAAATGGCAAGCGGCAGACGGGATTTATCATGGAACATTGGATGTCAGTGGAAGAAATGCCCGATGATAAGCGGGTTTGTTGTGATCCGGGGGTGATTTCAGACCTGTGGTCCTCACCCTGTTCTGTGTCTCTCGCAACACGGATATTTTTAGGTTGATGCCCATTTATACCCGTCACTACACGCCGCCATCAGAGTCACTTAGCAAAATTAAACCTGAAGTCGGATGGGAATGTAGACACTGACCTTGTCAGTGCAAACCAAAATCATATCCTGCTGCAGACAAACACAGGTAGCTTGGACGGGGCTGCCTTTTTCCACCCGTGAACCCTGGAAGTGTCTTAAAAAGTCCTGCTAAACCAAGGAACCGGCGCCCGACTCTCCAAACTACTGCTGCTTTCCTCGGTGCCCAGGGCAGAGCTCGTGCAGACAGTGCTGCTGGGCTGGGAAGCCTGAGCCGGATCCGCTCCCGGAGCCGCGGAGAGGGATGCAGCCCTTGGTGCCTCCGGGCAGCCCGCGCTCCCGGGGCTCCGTCCCTGTGGAGCCGCCTGCGGCTCCCCTCGGCACCGCATCGTTTTCCCCTAACACGTTTTTTATTTATTTCTCACGCTGCCTCCACAGCCAGCGCAGCAGGAGCTGCTTTTCCCTGCAAACTGAATCTAACTCAATTCTAGGGCAGTTTTCTGAACTTTGCCTTTTTTTTCCCCTTCTTTACTGTGCGGAAAACGAGAGTATGGGATGGAGGGGCTGCCTGGATTGAGAGGCCATTAAAAAATAACGAGCTGATTGGTATTCCGCCAGCACAGGCTGTCCGTGCGGTGTTCCCGGCGTTTCATCCCTTCCTAAGGGAGGATGTTGGCGAGCAGGACTGAGCCTGTACCTGCCGCAGTTCAGAGGGGTTAGAGGGAAATCAGGGCATCTTTATTCAGATCCATCTCTTTCGGATGCTTGTGAGCGCGGGGGCACGGTGAATGAGAAGACGCCAACTCTCCTCTTTGAATAGCAGCCTCGCTGACACGTTTAGTTAAGGGAAAAATCTTGTCATCCATTAAAAGAGTGTAGGAACCAGGGGGCAGGGAAGGAAAACATGTTTCCAAGCACTTGCGGGATTTCCCCGCTTTTTCCACAGTTCCCTTTGCACTCAATCTGATGCTTCATTTTTCTGCAAAGCAACGAGGTTTCTCCCCATTAAGCAGCATGTGTTGCTCTGTTCTCCAGGCAGGGCACTTTTACTGCTCCCCTGGTAGGAAGGGGCTGCACGATGGTGCCTATACCAGCTGGCATTATTTTGCAGTCGAAGACCATGTCTTTAGAGATATTTAACCAGTTTCCCATAAACCTGGAGCCAGTGGTAAGGCTCAGATGAAATGGGTATTTTCTAATTGATAAGAGGAGCATGTGTATTCTGCAGGCTGTCTGATATCCAGGGACAGTCTTTTCCATGCAGCTCTGAAGTCATTTCTTGCAGTTATTCACCTCGTGGGACAAAACATTGGCCTTTCCCAAGAGAAGGGAGGGCTCAGCTCTGCCCTCCCAACGTGTTTTAGGCTGTGCCTTGTCCTCCTGTGAGCCCATCTGCGCCTCGGCGCGGTGAGCATCCCACGGACCAGAGCGCAGCTCTGCTGAATTGCCGTTTCATCGAATTCCCTTCCTCGCTGGTCTGTTATTAAATTATGGTTAGTGTTTCATTAGCGAGTCCCTGTGGGCATGAGTTCATTAGTGTTTTATTGCTTCGGGCTGCGCCTCGTTGCGTTGGGAACGTATCGCAGAGAGCCCCCATGCTCAAGGGACTTGGGCTGTGTGGGGAGCGACACAAGCCCAGGCCATGCAGGACGTGCTGCCCATGACACTGCACAGGACTCTCCGAGGAGCCCCACGTGTGTCCTGTCCCAGCGACACGGGTGTCGTGTTGGCGCCTTTGCTGGAAGGCCCTGGCCAGGCTGCGCTCCTCCTCTGGGCTGTTACTGCACCGTGGCCTGGCTAAAAATAGTTTCCCAAAGCCTGGGAGGTTTTTCAGGTTTGCAGTCTCTTCTAAGCCCAAATTAATTGGCGCTTGGGCTAGCGCAGAATAGAAAGCCGCTAGCTGCAGCAGCTGGAGAATGAGAGCTGGTGTTTAGTAGCGATGGGCAGGAGGAGCGATCGTGATCGCTGGGAATGCGGTGTCCTACTGGGAGCAACGTGGGGCTGGGGACCTGGCACCGTGTCCCAGCCTGCAGCCCTCGCTGTCGGCGGGAGAGGAGCAGTGAGCTCGGCTTGGAACGGCTTTGGATAATCACTGCAGAGCGGTTGTGTTTGAGCTCTCTGTTTTGGAGCTGAACGAGGGCACTTCTGTAGCACTGTGCCTCGACGTGACCCCCGCGTCAGTGCGCTCGGTTAGCGGGGTGCAGACACGGGGGCCCTCGAACACGGTGCTCCCAGCGGAGAAGGGGAACGCGGGAGGCCGCTCCAGCCTCCGCAGGGCGCTTGGGGCCGGGCTCTTTCCTGAGTCACCTCGCCTCCCCATCGGCGACTTCAAAAGCGCTTTGAGGAATTGTTTTTTCGGGGCTTTTCATGTTAAATTACAGGTCGGGGCCAGCAGCTTTTCCCGCCGTCGCCCTCGCTGCCAGAGCTAATCCGTCAGGCCGGGCCGCGCGTGTCACATGGAGGCCCGTCACGGGAGCGGGGCCGGGGCTCCCTTTGCGGCAGGGCTGCTGAAGTCAGAGGAGGATTAATCGGATTCCTCTGCTGTGGGAGCCGGCGGGGCGGCCGGCGCCGGCTCTTCCTTCACCGCGGCTCTCCGTAACGAGCTCCCCACGCTCCAAGCCAGCCAATTCCCCGCTGTTCCTACAGCGCAGAAGCGGCCGGGCTTAGGAGAACCGTGTTTGCTTCCCAAGAGCAGACCAGAGCATTGGGTTTATTCACTGATCCTGTTTCGTTTCTGTCCAGTGAGTTTTCATTGAAGCACTCGCTTTCTCTACACCGTCCCCCCCGGAGCTGTGCGCCACATCCTTGGCGTGGTGTGGACACCTTCCCTTCCAGCCCTCTCCGGGGCTTCTTCCGCCCATGGGGACTAACCCAGCCTTCCCCTGCTCCTCTCCCCAGTACGAGTTTAAAGCCAAGAACATCAAGAAGAAGAAAGTGAGCCTCATCGTCTCGGTGGACGGCGTGAAGGTCATCCTGAAGAAGAAGAAGAAGGTAGGCGGCTCGGCTGGCGCGGCGCCGTCCCTCTGCGTGGCGGGGACGGGCTCCGGCTGGAGCCTCCTGCTCGTCCCTGCCATGGGGTGCATCAGTGTGGGAGGTGTGCGGGCCCCGGCGCCCTGGAGCACTTGGCCCGTGCCGGGGCGGCTGTGGGAGAGCCCCAGGGGCTCTCGGGGCCCCTGCGTGGCCCCTTTCCGTGCCGTGCTCGAGCCCGAGGGCAGCATCTGACGTACTCATTTTCAGCTTCTTTCGTTGCAGAAAAAAGAGTGGGCCTGGGATGAGAACAAGATGCTCGTCATGCACGACCCTATCTATAGGTGAGGCTGCCTCGCAGCGATTCCTCCCCATCAGCTGCCTCCTTTCCCCGGGATCCCGCTGGGCATTCGGGGGCCGCCGAGCCCTTCCCAGCGATCCTGGTTGGAGCAGCAAAGCTGTTGCCCTGCTGGAGATCGGGACAGATGTGACAGGGGCCATCCCTGCCCTGGGATGGCTCAGGGCTGCCCCCCGGTGCCCTGGGCGGGCTGAGCAGCGCTGGCTTGCGCTGCCTTGGGGAAACGCCTGCTGAACGGGCAGAATATCTGTTGAAACCTGGTGAAAGCGCTGCCAAAACGTCTCCGCTGGGCTCGAGCAGCAGCAGCAGCCTGCTGCAGAGGCTGGGCCCCGGCCAGCAGCGCCGAGCGTGCCCTGGGAGGCACCGCCTGCGCTCTCGCACGCGGGGCTGCAGGCCACCTTCCCCCTGTCCTGCCTCTCCCTCCAGGATATTCTATGTGTCCCACGACTCCCAGGATCTAAAGATCTTCAGCTACATCGCCAGAGATGGGTCTAGCAATGTGTTCAGGTGTAACGTCTTCAAGTCCAAGAAGAAGGTAAAGCCTTTGGGGCGCCCCTGTTGTGCGCAGGGCTGTAATTTCCCCTCGGGGCACTGCTCCCAGCACGGGCACTCACTCCCCAGCATATCTCACCACCCTGCCCCTTCTCCATTGCCTGCTCGTTGGTCTGGGGCAGCTTTTCCCCCGGGCAGCCAATTGCATCCGAGCTGATGTAGGGCTGCGTCCCGCTGGGCGGGCAGCCCAGGGGGTGACGCTCGGTGTCCCCGCCGCAGAGCCAAGCCATGCGCATCGTCCGCACCGTGGGGCAGGCGTTCGAGGTCTGCCACAAGCTGAGCCTGCAGCACACGCAGCAGAACGCGGACGGGCAGGAGGACGGCGACAGCGAGCGCAACGGGGACGAGCTGGACGTCCCAGGTAGCGTGGAGGGCTGCGCGGAGCCGCCGTCCCTGCGAGACGCTGCTGACGGCGGTTTGCACGTGGGGCTCTCACACAGCGGGGAGCCTTTGCTGTGCGTTAGTCTCCATCCTCGCAGCCGTGCCCCTTGCTGGGAGCCCATTAGCAGCAATCATGGCGCTGCAGGATGCGCGGGAGCGTTTTGCACCGTGTCCTGACGGTCCCTTTCCCTGCAGGCTGCCGCCTCGGCAGCGCCGACAAGGCAGCCGCCTCCGCGGAGGAGACGGACATCGATGCCGTGGAGCTCCCGCTGGCGGGGAGCGACGTGCTCGAGTTCAGCCGGGGGGTGACGGACCTGGACGCCGTGGGGCGGGAGGCGAGCGCCTACGGGGATGCCAAGGTAGGGCATCCCGCACTGCTCGCCAGCGTTTTCCCTCTGGAAATTTCCATGGGAACTTCTGCCTCTGCTGAAATTTGCTGCAAAATCACCTGAGCTTTAGCCAGGGATGCACAGAAAGGCCGGGAGGGAGGCGGGGGTCGGCAAGCCCATTGCCCTGCTGGAGCGTAATCGTTGCTGGCAGATGCTGCTGTGGAGGCTGGTGACACAGGCGCTGTCCTTCCCGCGGCAGCTGCTGTTCCCTGTGCCGTGCAAGCTGCTGCGCAAGCAGATTTTCCTGGGCTCCAACCTAATTCCCCTTGGCCGAGGGATAAGCTGCTCCGCTGCCGGGGGCTTTGTCCTTGCCGCACCTTAGCTAGCCGGTTTTGGGTTCTCGTTGCAGGGCTGCCTGCACCCCGAGAGCATCCTGACGGCGTCGCCCAAGATGCTGCTGCCCTCGTCCGCGCAGCTGCCCGACGTGGGCACGCCGCTCTCGGCGCACCACCAGATGCAGCTGCTGCAGCAGCTCCTGCAGCAGCAGCAGCAGCAGACGCAAGTGGCTGTGGCGCAGGTTGGCCCCGAGGCGCATGGGGGCCGGGGAGAAGCCGCTGGGACAGGGGAGGGAAAGGGACCCGGCAAAACAAAAGATTCTCTTCCTTGGGCAGAGCTTATAAAGACAGTCCCTGCCCCAGCTTTTGGTACCTGCCTTTGCATCCTAGGTAGCCCCCGTGTTCGTGTGCCCTGCAGATCTCTTCAGCCCCTTGCTTCCCGCTTCCAGGTAGAACCTGTGAAGTGGGTAAGGCTGTTTGGTGTCTGAGGGTTGGTACAACAGCCGCTGGCCTCCTTCCCCTTCCTGCAGCGACTGACACCTCCCCTGGACCTTTGCCCACGCCGGGATGGTTCTGGTGCCGAGGGCTGTTACTTAGCATCTCTCCAGCCCGTTCAGTGTGCGCCACAGCGGTCTTGTACCCCTCTAATTTATTAGTGAAAAAGTTGTTCTCTATGATGTCAAATGCCTTTGAGATGACTGAATACATTACATCAACACCTTCCTCAATAGCACTTGTTATCTCCCCTGCAAAGCACTGAGTCAGTTTGTCTCTGAACACACGATGATTGGCACGGGCTTTATTTGCTGCTAACAAAGCCCGTAGATCTACTGTGTGGTCCCAGACCTCGCTCAGACTGATGGGTCTAGCTTACCTCGGAATTACTTGCCTGGGAATTAAATGTCAGGGAGCTTCCTCTCGTGGACCAGAGAGACGTGGGAGCTGCAGGGTGCTTCCCAACACCCGTGAGGGCCGGGTTGGAAGGGCAGGCGCCGGGCCCTGTCCTGGTGGGACTCAGGGCGCTCTCCTCTCCTGCAGGTTCACTTGCTGAAGGACCAGCTGGCGGCCGAGGCCGCGGCGCGCCTGGAGGCGCAGGCCCGCGTGCACCAGCTCCTGCTGCAGAACAAGGACCTGCTGCAGCACATCTCGCTCCTGGTGAAGCAGGTGCAGGAGCTGGAGCTCAAGCTCACGGGCAACAGCACCAGTAAGAGCTCCCTGCCCCTGCGCCCCGCGGGCGGCCGGCGCCGCCGCCGCGGCCGCCCCTCAGCCGTGCCCCTCTCTTGCAGCGGGCTCCCAGGACAGCCTGCTGGAGATCACCTTCCGCTCGCACGCGCTGCCCGTGCTCTGCGACCCCACCACGCCGCAGCCCGAGGACACCCCCGCGCCGCCGCTGGGCCCCGCCGCCGGCTTCCCCGGCGCGCTGGGCAGCCCCATAGGTAGGCAGGACTGCCTGGTGAAGCTGGAGTGCTACCGCTTCGTGCCGGGCTCGCCGCCGCGCGCCCCGGAGCCGCTCCTGGGCAGCCTGGAGCTCATCAAGTTCCGCGAGTCGGGCATCGCCTCCGAGTACGAGTCCAACACGGACGAGAGCGAGGAGCGGGACGCGTGGTCGCCCGAGGCGCCGCCGCGCCTGCTCAACGTGCGGCCCAGGCAGGACCTGGGCGACAGCCTCGAGGACGAGATCGCCGTGTAGGCGATGGCGCCGCGGAGCACGGGTTGAGGGAGGCAGGGATGTGCCCGATGATCGCAGCGGTCCCTGCGCTTGGCTGCGCGTCCCTGCTGCGAGCCGCGCGGTGCTGAGCTCAGCCGGGTCTCAGCAGCTTTGCTGGGCCCAGGCTGCAGGGCGAGCGGAGCAGGGGCGGCTCGCAGGGCTTGCACAGCCGGGCACGTGCAAGGTGTATCGGCCATGCGTGTGGAGCTGGCACTGCTGCCGCGGGCCTGCCCCGAGGAGCCGCTCGCCATCCCCAAGCCCTGTTTTGAGTCGGGCACCAGCCCTAAGCGCAGCCCCTTGGCGGGGCCAGCTCCCCTCCTCCTGCCCCTGGGCGCTGGGAATGCACCCCTGGCTAGGGCAGGGCTGCGGCTGTGGGGCCGTTGGGGGGGCTGCAGTGGGGGCTGCTGCAGTCCAGCGGGCACTGGTCCTTGAGGAGGGGCTCCACATGCCCTGCAGCCGGTGCTGAGGCTGCAGGCTGCACCCTGCAGGGCTCGGCTTTGTGGAGCTGATGGAATGGGAGCACCGGGCAGGAAGTGGCTCCCGGGCACGTGGGAGCAGCCTGGCCAGGCCAAGTACCCCTTTGCAGCCCCCAGCAATGCTCCCTCGTCCCGCACGGCCCCAGGAGCGCTCGCAGCGCGGGCCTGCGGTGCGGCTCTCTCCCTCTCCCTCCACGCTCCTCTCCTGCTTCTGCTTCGCTTGGCTGCTCCCCTGCTCTCGCCTCGCCAGCTCTGTCTGCCTCCTGCTCGCCCCGCGCACCCGGCCCTGTGTCCCGCTGCAGCGCTTGGCGCTGGAAGCGGGAGCAGGATGGGAGCGGAGCCCCCGCGGGCACAGGGGCACAGGCACCACGTTCCTGCCGCCCGTGCGCTGCTTCCCGGCGCCGCTCTGGCCTCCCACTTTTGTTACGGACCTCAACCGGGGATTTATAGCTCTATTTTTCGTCCTTTTCTTTTCCTACAACTGTCGTGTTACTAACCGCCGACTCGATCTGCCTGGGAAACCAGTCTGTCCATGTAAGTGCACTTAACCCCTGGGTGTTGTCGTTAGGTGACTGGCTTTTGCTAAATAAATCTTTCTATTTCTCAAGGCTTCTTTCCCCCCTTCTCTGGTCTCTTCCTTCCTGCTGCCTCTCGCTCTTTCCGCACCGCTTCCCACCACCTCCCTCCTCGGGGCTGGCGGCAGCTCCGGTCACCACCTCCCTCGGCGAGGAGCAGGGCAGGCGCGGGCCGCAGAATAACGCCGTTTATTGGGGAGGCGGCGCGGCGGGCGAGCGGGGCGGCGCGGGCTCGGCGTCGGCGTTGGCGTCGCGCGCGGCGCCCTCGCGCTGCCACAGCGCCTTGAGGCGCCGGTAGAACACCTTGC
>JAVCKT010012329.1:0-17542 GCA_032273925.1 Rhynchotus rufescens | reverse complement strand
GAAAGAAAGAAAGAAAGAAAGAAAGAAAGAAAGAAAGAAAGAAAGAAAGAAAGAAAGAAAGAAAGAAAGAAAAGATTCCCTTCCTGAATTGAAATTTGGGACAGAAAAGTACTTGTTTCTCGGGGTATGTGGTGAATAATTGCTCTACACACTCACTGAAAACCTCAAGAGATGGATTGCTGTGTGGTTATGAAAGAGCCCCTCAGTGCACGCACATCAGTCTGCTCATGCTGGGTCTGCTGGCACTGCAGATCAGAAGATGCCAAAGGACTGACCTCAAACTGGTGCTCCTGATTGCTCAGCATATTCCTGCCACCTCAGGGGGCATAAGTTCCAATGAACCCCTCAAGATAAACATGGCACCTACTATTTTGGGGAAATTGGAATTCATTTGGGGCTTCCCTGCAAGCTTTTCTTTACCTAGGATGATTGCAGAGTTTGTCTCAGTGCATATATGTGTGTATTTTTATATGCTTGTATGCCAGTGTGGCATTTCTGCATTTGGGGAGAGATGGGCCATAAAGTACTCTCCCTGTATTTCACACTAACACAAAGTTACATGAATGTGTGTGTTTGACTGATATATCTTCAGTGGTCATGGCAGAACCTCTACTGCTCGGCGCCAAGCTGCAGAGCTCCCGTCCTCAAGAATTCAGGTCTGGGATGGCTTGAGGAACACGAGTTGATCTCCAGTCACAGAGCTGCCGTGGTTATCTGACCTCCTCAGCTGGAAGTGGGGACTGCCCGTGCAAGTGGCCCTTCATTCTCTCTTGCATCCCAAAACAAAGATTGACCACAACCCCGGCCAATGGACCAGGCTGACCAGCTTGCCAGGGCTGCCTCTACTTCTGCAACTGGCATGGATATTTTTTCTACGAGCTGGGTTTGCCCTCTTCTAGATTCAGCTTGTTGTCACTCTGGGATTCTATTGTCAATTCTGGGATTCCTGTCACCCAGGAATTCTGCTGGAATAGCAGGAATGTTTATTCCTTTGCTTCTAAGGCTAGTGAGCATTTGCATGGCAGCTAACATGATTCTGTGAGTCAGAGTTATTATTTCAAGCATGTAACAAATGAGAATAATTATTTCAAGAGTCTTCTGTGAGGTTTAATAATTAGTCATAAAATAATACATACACAATAAACGATAACAACATAATTAGTTGTTGTATCTTCCTGTGAGATCACTCCCAGGAAATCTCTAATTGCTTCTGATCATTTTGAATCTGCTCTGGTGCTTCCAGCATAAAAGACTGACTTGAAGCAACTGGGAAAAGCAAATGGACTGATGAACAGAGCCATACTGGAAATGAATCTTCCAATTTTTCCTTTCTTGAAGTGGTGCCTTCCAGCCTTTACTGAGGTCCAACAGGGACAGAGAGCTACCAGAGAACTTTTGCCTCATTTTGGCATGCAGCTAATGTTATTAATTGTATTATTAAGCCAATGGCATTTTATGTTGGATGTTTTGTAGTAGGGAGGGAAACAGGTTCCACTTCCAGCATGCCCAGACTATTGGTATCAGTTACATTAATTTATATGCTGCTTATATCATACAGTAACAATAGTCCTCCCCTACTCTTTATTGTTACATCATTACACATACAAGATGGGTTGTCAGTGTTTTATTTCTTCCCTTTTTCTGTTTCAGGTATTCCCAAATTAGCCCTACAGTTACAGCAGAATAGGAACCTCCCTCTTACAAACCCAGCTTCTGAGCACCTGTAAATTCTGCAAAACACCTGCTAACATGGGAGAAAAAGAAATGTTGAAAGGGACAGCACCATGGAAAAGGTTCATCACTGGAGCACGCAAATACATCTGCAAGCATCAAAGAGGTCTTTGCCACCAAACACTAATAGTAGTTTTTGGCAAGCCCAAATGTGCAATAAATGATCTGCAGTCCAAATCGTAATAGAAACTTTGTTGGAGAACAAGCAGACATGCATCACCTGAATTCAGTCATGGTCCAGCTCTCCCTAGTTCTTTCCATTGCAACCCGGGGAAATGGAAACTTAATTTGGATCTAGCATAAACATTAGACCCACTGTTGGGACTGTGCAAAGGCTGCTGTGGACAGTATCTCACACACGTTGCAGACATTGGCTATGCAGATCCAGACAGGCATAATACCAGGTTCAATATCCTTCTATTGCTCTTTTCTTTCCTGAGAGTCAAACTGGGAAAATCACACTTAACAACTCAGTACTATAACACAAGAATTTAAATAGCAGGGAATCATAGTAGCTTTTGTTTTGCTTTTTTTTTTTTTGCCTTTTTTCCCCCCCCGCCCCAGAGTGATGTGTGTGCTTCCTAGGAAGCTGCAGACTTGTTGGAAGAAGGAATTACATACACATCAAACTCATCTAAAAGACAGCTGAAAGGTGTGTAAAATAAGCTCTTGTGTGAAATGGCTTCATTAGCCAAACCAACTGTTGCAGTTAGCAAAGAACTGGTTAATGCTGGGATGAAGGAAATAGGAAGTGATGGCAGTCTATGCTTGTGGATCTTAATGGAATGAGGATGACATTTTACAAAACACTATTGCATTCGCTCTCTGTTACTCTACAATGGAATGGAAAACTATTGGCACATGAAAATAATTAGGGAGAGTCCTAAATGATACGTTGTGGTGGATGAGGATGAGGCAGGTCCAAGATGATGAGGGAAAGTGGAGGCAGCAAGGAAAGGTCAGGATCAGTGAGGTATGAGCCTAGGTGGAGCTGTACCTGCAAAGCAGCTCAAGCAACGAGTTGATCCCCTGGGAAGGAGGGAGAAATGGCAAAGCCTGTAGGTGCACTCAGGAACCTAACAATCGTATATAGTAACAAGCAGCTAAACTCTTTGATGATCAGAAGGAATAGGTACTAATTAAAAAAAAAATTACTTCTGAAATTGTGATTCTTTTCTAAATTTACTTTAAGGCACAATGATTGTGATGAAATGGCAGGGAATGGTAACCTGTATAGCTGCGGAAGCTGGGAATGACCTATCACATGTGGCACAGAACCTATCTGTTCCTTCAGAGTGGTCCAGCCTACTCCGAAGCTGTAAGATGGCCTGTGGAGTCTCTGGTATGGTATGAATTGTATTTTCCTAAATTTGATAATTCATCTTCTAGGAATATAAGAAAGATGTGACAACAACTCCTCTTCTGCTTCCCTGATTCCATCTCTCCCACTCCAGCTCTGCCACATGTCATTGAACATGCCCCTGTGGGAAGAACAGATTCACTTTTACACTGTAAATGGGAAGAAATTAACATTTTAGGGCCTCCAAAACAGAGAAGGTTGACCTAAATCTCCGAAACAGCCTACTATGCTTACCCATTTTTGGAAATCATTTTCAGGAGGATGACTGAGAAGACAGGTGACATCAATGAGATAAGAACTTATTCTGTAAACTGAAGATGGAATGAAACAACACACAAGATTTTCCTCAAACAGCCCAGCAAGGCTGCAGAATGCTTTAAGGAGTGGGTGGTAAAGAAAACAGCAGTGCAGCAAGGGAAAACTTAGCAGGAAAGAAAGTCTGACAACAGAGAGAGAAAAGAAAACACAAAACCATCTATTGAAAATTATTTTCACAATTAAATTATTTAGATTTTAATTAGTTTCATTTCATGTGCTTTTTTTTTTACTTTTTTTTGTTTCTCTGAGTAATAAAAATATTTTATTTAAGAATGTTCTCAGATTCTAAAAAGTAAGATCTCTGAAGTTATGATTTAATTTCTTTAATTAACCCCCCCTATGTTTTGATAGGAGTGAGCATTTTTCAGCCACCTATGGCTGAGGATGAGACATTGCAGGCACTGAAACTGCTCGGGAGGAGCTCAGGGAGGCAGAACAAGCCTGTTCAGCAGGCCAGGGCCACAGAAATGAACACTATCACCTTTTTGGACAGGCTGCACAGGCTTTCAGATGACGTTAAATATCTGGAGTTTCTGTCCCCTCAAGCACAGGAATGCTATAGGAGGCTTGAGCCTGGGGTTCGAATTTACCAATGAAACCATCATTCCTCAGGATGATAAGAGCAGATACCTCCATTATTGTTTTAGATGAGTAGATCTTAATCTTACCTGTTTCACTACCCTAGTCTGTAGCCTGCATATTCACCTGACAGCTTGGGCTCCACCAAGCAGGATTAGGGTGTTGGACATACTCATGTGAACAAGGTAAAGCCCTTCTCATTTCTCATATGCAAGCACAGAGAGAAGCAGAAAGGACCAGACCTATATTTCTGACTGTATAGACTTGGCCTATGCTCAGCTATGACCCTTGGCCATCCTGACCATCACTGCCACCCATGCAACTCCTTCTAGCTCCTTCCCAAGTGCTCACTGTCAGCTGGCATATCAAGGGATTTTTTGGGAAAGGCCTCTCCTGATGATGAAGAAGGCCGTGAGCTGCAGAACAGCATGATGAGTGCTCCTGCCAATTACCTGCCATCCTTTATAATATTTAAATTATTTCTAAAATTATGATGTCCTTGGGGAAGAAGAGAACTGTGTTCCACTAAGTAACATCTTATTAATCAGCTTCTGTATGGCACTGAATGAATGACTGAAATCAAGTCCATCAGTTAGAGAGGATCATGAATGTCAGATTAGCTCAGTAATTATTGAAAGGCTCAGTAATATACTTCTTGAATGGAGACATGGAAAATGACTTTCTTTCCTTTTAATGAGAGGTCTGTGATCCATGCAAACTTTTTAGAAAGTGATTCCTTGAGAAAAGGCTGGTTTTGTCTCCATAAGGGAAGACAGTGCACTACGTATGTTCTGCATGCAAGCCGACTCAGCATCCCAAACTCCACTAGAAATTCAGGAGATGACAAACTGCAGCTTAGGGAAAGTCAGGACAACTCAGATATGTTACCAGAGCAGATTTTGTGGGAGAAGCTGGCAGAGGATGCTCTGAAATAGAAGCGTGGCAGAGAGATCTAAGCAGCAAGCTTGGCACCTCCAAAGTGGCTGTTAGGGAGGACTCAGCTGTTTGTTCCTCAGACAATAATGTCAATCTGGGATTCAGGCTTTGGCTACACTCTCAACAAATGTCAGGTCACCCAGGTGCAGCATGATATCAGTGGGCTCTGCACATCAATTGTTATCCCAGGCAGATCTGGAAAAGAAGATCAGATTTTTGTTAGTACATCAAATTAAATTTGTTAAAGAAATTGTACTGGAAAACTGTGCTGGTTTTAGTGTTGTAGGGCTGCACTGACAATATACCTCACTGTATTTTGTGTGTTATTGAAATGGCAAAGGCCATTCAAGGCAAAACATTTGTTGGGATATGTTCCATTTTTCAAACTTGACTAAATACTCACCTGAAAAGAAAAAAAAAAATTAGTTGGTTTTTGCAAAAGGTGTCAGCTGGCAAACAGAGCAATCTAGGCTTCTCTCTACTCGTATTTCCCACTATATCAAGACAAGCATGTTTCGGAACTGCTGGATAGATCCCTCTAAACTGTGCTTTTGTGGCACCTAGAATCTTACCATCTTGGGAAGAGAAGTGGAGCATGAATATAGTGTGTTAGGTCCATTAACTGTGCTTGAAGATTTTAGTTAGTGGATCCATAAAGAGGAAAAATTACATCCCAAATGAGCTTACTGTGAGTACAGAGAGGCCAAGACCAGTAAGCTTGCCTTGGACTCATCCACCTGTGCAGACCTACATAAAGAAGCAGAGAGGAAATTGGGGTCAGGCCCTCACTCTTCTGTGACACAGAAAAAGAAATACTCAATTCTCAATACCCTGATGCTGGTGCACAGAGCATGAGTCAGGAAAAGCTAGGTGACAAGTGAAATGATGCTCAGGCTAGACTAGAAAGCAAGGTTCTGGGAGAGAAGTTGAAATGCAGATGTGAGGGTCATCCCAGTGGATCCTAATTTAAACTCATGCTGTTTAATTGTAAGAAATGTGCAAGATTTCTGTGAAAGGAATTTTGTCTAGTGTACAGAGTGTGTCAGGTGTATTCCAAGCCAAGCCTTTCCTAGGATTAAGGACTATGTTTAGGCAAAGTGTTTACTCCCCAAAAAGGTGAACATGGCTTGAGAAATGAGCCTTTTTTTTTTTTTTTTTTTTTTTTTTTTTTTTTTCCTTCCATGAAAAGCTTTCCTGTTGGATTTGGGGACAGAATCTATCCTATAATTCCTTGAAAGCAGTCAGCTCCCTACAGAGAATCTACCCTACAATTCCTTGAAAGCAGTCAGCTCCTTATAGCATCTATTCATCTAGTCATGGATGCTGGACTGCTGCTCCCTTTCTGTTCAGAGATGTAGTCACCTAGAGTTTGTCCCCTTTAACTGAGATGAATATTCCTGTCTATGATGACAAGTGACAGTTTAGCCATTAGTACATATCCGGGTATGTAGTCTGCAAAGCTAGTGCAGGAGAAAGGTGCACCATGAACTCCAGTCTGTGTTGTGCTCGTTGCAGGCTGCTGTGTGGTGCAAGCTGCGTGGAGAAGAATCATCAGCCATGGCTGACTCTGTGGTGATGAGCAAAAAGCAATTGCAGAGCAAACAGCAGCAGCAGCAAAGCATCAACACCAGCCCTTTCCCTCCATATAAGAGAAAGATCAGAAAAGTGAGTGTGAACAGGTCTTTACTCTTTTAATTAATTCCCAGCAAACTGTATTGAAATGGTGCCTCAGTGTGTTTATCGTTAAGACAATTATTTTAGGCTGACCTACTTTTCTCTGTCTCTTTAATAACATGGGCCACATCATTAGGTTTGTACATGGGCAACAGAGAAAGGAAGCTAATTGGTAGCAGCCTCTTTAAGAAATAAAGCAGCCTAATCATTTGCCTCCTCACGTTCTTCCATTACAGCTGAGGAACTGCAGAAGATGTTCACTGATTAGTCTGTTGAATTATGAATTAGGCTTCTGGTCCCAGTGCAGCTGTTTTCTCCATGTCATTCCTAGCACTTTATTTCCCCATCTGCTTATAAAACCAGGAGCTTGATCCTGCAATAAACACTTCAAATGCTTTTTTTTTAGAGACTAATTAATTGTGTTGCATTTCTTGAACACATATAGGTATCCCGACTTGCACCAAATTAACAATGCTAATTTCTCTATTGCTCTGTGCCCAAACAATCCCTCCTACTGATGAGTTGGAAAATAAAGAGGATTACATCAAACAATTTTTATGTTTCCAGGTCTTACCACTTGGTTAGTTCCAGTGAACAACGCAGAAAGGGTAGTAGCATTTGCAAACCAATTTTACTGCTCCCAAAGCCACTTGGACTCATTTGTCCTTGCAGGAGCCAAAACAGTTAAGTGACATTTGCAACTGGCTCACACCTAATGTTTGGTTCTAATCTCCTGTTGCTGTCTTGGCTACTGCTCCCTGTGAGTTGCAAAGGGAGCTGCTTGGCATCTGTGAGCTGCTCATATAGCTTGAGAGTACATGGAGATACTGGCCTACACAGAAGCCTGACTGAGTGATGAGCGAGGCTGCATAGAAGGAACAGCTTTTTAAAAAAAATCTTAGATCTTTAATACTTTAAAGATCTCTTTAAAGTATACAAGTCCTTCTAGTCAGCAGTAATTAGATGACAAATTTTATTTTATTGTCTCTCTTGAGCTAACTGTGATATCAGCTCCATATATATGCTTGGGCTGATAGAGAAGGACATCCGATACGGCACCCTGATCATGCCAGAGACTCCAGAACACTTTGCATAGCTTTGATTTAGGTGACAACATTTTTTTTCGGTGTCTAGAGATGCAAACAGAGAGAGAGGGTCACATTCTCTCCGAGGGAGCAGGTTCCTTGGTTGTTAGCCATGCCTCTAACTGGGGGAAAGAGAAGGCGATGGTGGTGGGGCAAATCCACTCCCCCAGCCTTTTCACGAGTTTATCTTCCTCGCTTTTAATTTGACATTTACATTTGCAAAGAGGCTGCTGAAACAGATTTTTAGGTTGAAGGCTGATCTAATTTGTGGTTCCATCTCTCTTAGACAGCAAGTTTGTAGCTTCTGGTGGGTAGAACAAAACCAAAGTATTTGGGGGGAAATGGTGTGAAAGAGGCAGGAAAGGTGGGAAACATCAGCCCCAGGTGTATACATCCCTGTGGAGGTCTCTTGGTCTGCATGAGAGAGCTCCTGAGAGGCACTGGCCTCATCCATCCTAAACGTTTCCTTTAGGATGTATTGAATCATATCCTGAATGTGTCAGTTTGCAGGTGTCAGTGAGGACACTAGATGACTAGCTCAGAACAAAGATGTCAGAAAAACAGGTGAAATGAGCTCTGCTCCTTCTGTTTGACCCACTTCACATCAGGTTGTTTTATTTTTCTGTAGGCTGTTCACTTTGTCACTCTTCCTGCTTTTTAAAGAGGATCATTCAGAAACAAAATGCACAAAGGCCTTTTTTTTTTTTCTTTTTTTGACATTAAGACAGTGAAGCATTGGGGTAGATTGCCCAGAGAGTTTTTTGCAGTTTCTGTCCTTAAAGGCTTTTAAGAGCAGACTGGATAATACCCTGAGTAACCTCATCTCATCTCATAGCTAACCCTGCTTTAAGCAAGAGATTGAACTAGAGAACTTCTGAGTTCACATTCACCTAAATTATCACTCAGCTTTAAGAAAGTTTCCTATTTGTTTTTTTTTTCAAAATGAAACCACAGGCCTAATTTCACTCACATATTCCCTTTGAGATTATTTATTTAGGATATTTTACTCATCAGTAAATGTTTTGCCCCATTCTAGCTTTGACCTTTCATCTCAGGGAGGACATGGAGAAGCTTTCGGGTTTCCTGTGCTCTTTAGCTAGCAGTCCTGATGCAGATCGGAGTGTCTTAGATAATTAAGTGAGCTCCCTCTAACCAACAGACTACCTGCCAAATGTCTTTAGGTGTTTGTTGCGACCTGAAAGGGTAGCTGATCAGGAGATTAGCCCTCCTCAAGCCCTCCTCCTCTTTCATAATTATACCTTTCTCAGTCTTGGTCCAGAACAGTCAAAATGTGGTAACCTTGAGTTCCTACAAGCAGAGGACATATGCCTAGCATAAAGAAAAGAGAGGAGTGACTGAAATAATTTCTACTTCTTTGGTGTTTTGTTACTACAGATTTCTTTTGTATTACTGCTGCTGACTTGTTTGTTTGCTAGCATTAAAGGCTGGTCTCCCTGGAGGCCCCAAGTTGTGTTTTAAAACATGTTTTTTAATGATCTGCATGTAACTCCATCAATCAGTTAAGCTCTAGGATGAGGACAAGGTCCAGGATAACATTACTCTTAGTTCCATCTCTGCTCTTAGCTACAGCTACAAAACCCTTGATTTATGGCATCAGATTTGTAAATAATTCTTCTAAATCCAATAAATGAAACTAGCCCCTGGTGTATCCTTGGTGTTCAAGATTGAAAAAGCCCAGTTAGCCTGTGAAGATCTGTTCCCCACAGAATAGTTCTCTGTTTGGTCCAGTCTACGATGAAAGCATTTATGGCTATACCTTATCATCGATGGTTTCTTGTTCAACACAAGAAGTTCGAAAGGTGACTTGCTTTCACGTCAGAAGTCCTTTGTTGTTTATCTCTTGTTTGCTCTTTTATCATCCTGCTTCTTTGACTTAATTTTTCAGAGGAAGATGAAGAACAACTGAGGTTTTAAGGAAGATAGATACCTGTTTCGACACTTGTTGTATTCAGTTGTTGACTATCATCTCACACTTTGTCTGCATTTGTTTGATATTCTGAATGCATCTGTACACATTCAGAACAGTGAAAACCAGGCCTGGAAGGAGCCTTATGAATGACAACAATCCTCTGTTAGTAGTGGGACCTATTACTAACAATAAATAATGATATATGCTGTACTTATACATTACTGTTGACTTCACAAATACATTGGACTATCTAGAGTCCAACCTCTCCGTGAATCTTTGAAGGGAAGATATTTAGTTCTTGTTAGGCATTGCAATGTGGAAGGAAGCTGTTGCCTCCTATCATTTCCTGAATCCACAGAGAGGATCTGCTTGATGATGGATTGTGCCACAGCATCACACAGTTTCTTCTGCAGGTGAGAATTGTTTTCTCAACAACTGTGAAAACTATCAGTTGTTTGAGAGTTCAAACACGAGACAGGGCAGACATCTATTTGCTACTGAAAGGGGCTGAGGTTGCTTTTCTGGATGTAGGAATTTCAATCTTAGACTGCATGTAAATGTCAGCCTCGCTTCTGGAACTGTATTACCATTTCCATCTACCAATCTCCTGCTAAAAGAAATTGCTGTGTATGATAACAGAAGACCTTTCTGATGCACAGGGTGGAGGACAGAACCAATACAAAGCTCTGCAGGAGAGCTGAGTGGGAAAGAATAAGGTAATATTAAGAAAATGACCTGTGTCAAGCCAGTTTTATGCTGTATTTGCAAGGGAGAGGAACTGCCTCAGTAGGCAGTGAAGAGAAAGCAGATGTGTTCAAGTAGTGTGGCTCAGGTTGTGCTCCATGAGTGGGGCAGGACAGTACAGTGGAGTCTGGGCAGCATCCCCTCTGTGGGAACAGCTCATTCAAAGGCAGGGATAAGCAGCCTGCTTCACTGCCAAGGGCTGTACCCTCATTTGCAGCTTTGCAGATTTTGACACATTCACCACATTCCAACATTTTCCATGGACAGCATGATGTTCTTCAGCCTTTGCCATTTTAAGAGGATAATATAAGAACGAAGCTGTCTTCCCTAGAAACTCCAGCAGCTAAATCAATGTGCTAGTGAGAAACACTCCTTTGAATCAGCGAATCCAAACCACGAATACAAACACCTTAATAAAGAGAAAAGGAGGAGGTAATAAACCATCCAGTTGTCTGTGGCTGCTCCTGGCCTTGCTGCAGACACGTTTTCTCTCCAGTTTCCTTTATTAGTGGGGTGCTGCACCAGAGAGTTACCAGCCACTGCTCCAAGGTAGCCCTGGTAGCACCTGGCCTGTTTGGATCAGAAGGTGTTTTCAGTCAAGGACCAGGACCTGTGGTGGTGCTTTTTGCCATACGAATGTGAAACAAAGAGACAATCCCTTCTCCTTCTGGCAAATAAGACAAAAAAGAAAAAAAAAAAGAAAAATGTGCTTTTATTTGTCTTAGTGAAGATTCTATAGCAAGTCATAGGAGCTGCCATTTTGTTCTTTTATTTTCCAGTTCCTTAACAGCCCTCCTACCTCCAGAGAAAGCTACATGGGCCATTAATTGTGAGGTTTCCATTTCATGGCTGTAGCTCGATGTCTATGAAGAAGAGAAAGAACTAAGTTACTTTTCTGCAGAGCTATTTAGAGGTAAAACAATTACTCATCCATCAGTAACAAGAGATTTTCTGGATACATTCCCATCCCATAATATAGAGCTCATAATAACAAAAGATCTCATGAATACCCATCACACATCACCATAACCCTAACAAAATAATTTGCTAGGAGTAATGGGATGAAAATGAGAGAAAGGATAGTTGAGCCAACTGTCAAGGGAACTCCCTGGAGATCAATTTTACAGGGGAGGAAAATCCGTGACAGAGAAGATTGAAGCTTCAGTACTTCAAATACAATCTGGGAAAATAATGAAGTTCTCATGGCAGTGGCCAAACCTAAAAATACACTTAAATTTATTTTGGAAGCAATTTTGTTATTCATGTTCAAAGCATAGATTTTTTTTTTTTTTAAAAAAGGAAGTTGTATTAATTTTGGGTCAATCTAGAATGTTTTCTTTGAGAGTGAGATAAATACTGCATTTTATTTTGGAGCTATTTCCCTCATTTATGTACCTCTTTCTCTTTCAATATTGGTTACTTTAATACGGAAACATATAACTTAATAAAAAGAGAAAATCAAACTGTTCTGGAGTTTTTGTAGGGCAGTATTTTTGTTTTGAAAGTGTCTAAATGGAACACAGGTATTTTCCCCTTCATTTCTTTTTTTGCTGAGAAAATTAAATGAATTTGGTCAAATATCAAATGTAGTCTCATTCACACTGATTCTCACTTTGGAAGAAGTTTGATTGTTAATAGTATTTTTCGTCCTGTTTAGCCTGAGATATTTAGAAGTAGACTAGATACAGCTGAGCATGACACCAGTCCAGAGAAACTAGTAGTAAAACAAACAAGGAAGAGAGTAAGAGATAAGAAAAAGAACAAGATGTGAATTTCCTCTCATCCTATGACCCAGCTGAGCACGTCATCAACTGGAGCAGCATGAAATGAGTCAGCCCATCATCAGCAGATACAATTAGGAATATTTTGAAGGCCACTGCCACGAACATGGCAGCCTTAGTGTCCAAAACTTTGGACCAAAAATTCGATGTCCAATCTACACAACTTGTCATTGCTTAAGAAAGATTCAGGGATCTGATCTATGATTTATTCTAGTTTTAGTGGCTACCTATGAGAGTCTGTGATGAGCTGTCTCCTTCCTGTTCTGTCTATCTTTAAGCAAAAAACTTGTATTAGCCTGTAGAAAGATGACAGCACTCAGTTCCATGCAACCACAGCAACAGACATATGCTAATTTCTTGTCTTGAAATATATGTTTTTCATAAAATTCATTTTCAGTGTTTGCAGCTTGGGCTCTTTCACAAATAAAGCAGCCAGTGATTGAAACTGGGTTTATTGCTTCCACAATCCAAATTACAGCTATTATCGCCATCTACAACCTGCAATTATCCTCAGTGTGCGTATTTCATTTCTTTATCAAAATATACTTTGCACTGATGAAAGGTGATAGACTGCCAGCCTTGTAAAGCAAAATCTTCTCTCTGAAAAGCAGATGCAAAGCAAGAGAGTAGAAGCCCAGCCTCTGTTTATTCCATCTCGCAGCGCTCTCACTTGCTACGTTGCAGCTGCATGGTTCCCTACCAGCATTCAGGGACATAGGAAATATCATCCTGGTAGGAGATGATCTCAGTGACACACCTCAGTTGTCCTTTTGGGGTCATCTCTCTTTCTTTTTTTTTCCACCTTACTCTGTCTATGTGCATGCCTTTATTTTGTGGTCTTTTTTTTGTGCATGCCTTTATTTTATGGTTTTTTTTTTTTTCATAGTCCTGCCATGTCATCCATTTCTTTGGCTGGCCTTGGAAGTCTAAGCAAATAGTTTTCTTTTTCTTTCTTCTATTCTTTTCTTTACAATGTGGCTTTTTTTCTTCCTCCTCTAAAGACAAGATCTCCAAACTTCCACTCTGGCAATCTCTGCCTGGCTGAAGCTACCACACAGCTGCATTTCCTGTGAAACGCCATTTGTTCTGTCCACTAATTATGCTAAATCAAAGTTCTTCCAGGTCTATTTTCTGTGTAGGAGTACTAATAATCGAACTGTTTAATTGCAGAAATCCCAACTTAATTCACCCCATCTATCGAGGTCCACTGGAGAGCACATACAGGTAAGGACCACAAGCACTGGGCATCATTTTAATTTGACAAGTGTAGGAAGTGAGGCTCTGCCCAGAGCAGCTGGATTTCTGAGCCTGCACTGAGGCATGCATGCATATTCCTGGCCAGAGATCTCAGGCAAAGATGAGTGAGAATAGCCGTAGGATATTTTTTAAAAGCTCACTTCAAATTCCCATACTCATAGAGCAAAATGTGCCCCTCTTCGAACACGGTGGAGCAGAGGACAGAGGCTGAACTATGAGCAAAACTTGTTCCTTTTAACAGTAAGAGAAAGCTCTGCTCCCATCTTTTTATGAAAATTGATCTGCTTGGATGAATCTAGAGTGCATCTACTTTGAGCCCTGCTTTTTTTCACCTACTTTGAGCCTCTGTCCTCCTTGGGCACATATACAGTTTTCCAAGTGTCTTGTTTAATAGAATTTGCAACAGTTAATCAATGAAATAGAAATGGGACTGAATTGAGCATAGCTGAGGTTGGGGTGAGAACAACCTGAGACAGAATAACCCAAGTGTCATGCTCATGCTTCACTCATTTCTCAAATTCAAATTAATTACTGCCTCCTGGATATTCCCTGTCAGTGGCTACTCGCTTTTTTTTTTTTTTTTCTTTTTTTTTGTAAACTATTTCCATTCCTTCATGTAGCTCCGTTAGCCCCTAACTTCTAGGCCCCTGTGTGGACATCCTGAGAAACAGGCCAGGGGCCCAGCAGGTCTGGTGAGAATGAGAGCTTTGACTGGTACTTGTGCTGACCTGCTGTGAATTCTCTAACTGCCCAACTTTTTGGCTTTGGTTGGCAATTGTGCTGCCGTTTGGCCCATCACACCCTTGATGTATTTTGGATGGAGGTAGGAAGAAGCCATGGGCAAGGAAATCTCTTGATAACATGAAGCTTACCACAAGAGATGCTGAATGAAGCCACAGAAGGGACGGAAGGTCAAGGAACACTCAGAAGATGATTCTGTGACTCTGCAATATGGAATATGAAAGGACTAGACGGAGCACCTGTTTCTCTTATTGGATATTATTTTCATCAGCTGCTGTTGACCGCTTTTAGTATGCATGCAATGTCAGCACTGAAATCCCAGAGACATCACGGTAGGCGTATTTGCTGTCTCAGATGCTTTGGGAACTTTTTCTGCCTAAAGATTTAGATAGACACTTGAAAAGGAGGTGCAAAACCTGAAGTTGAAATACTACTTAGCAAAGGGCTTAGTGGTCTTCTGACCCTTCTCCACTACCTGGAATCTGCTGATTGTGTTTGTTTGTTTTCTGCCTTGAAGTTCTCTGTTAAATTGTTCGAGTTCTTTTTCTTTGCTGGCCTGGGAGAGCTTCAGTCTTCGTAACACTTAGAAGAGCAGTGTTCATTTCACTTAGAACTGTAGAATTCAGATGCTTTCATAATCTTATCACTTGTGGAGATGTGAAAGATATCTTCATTGCCCTCTTCCATCTCAGGAGATTTAAGGCTTCATTACCTCAGAAGGGTGACCCAGTTACTAAACTAGAGGCAGTTTTTCATTGCAGGACAATCATCTCAACTGCCAAGCTAGTCCTCAGGCATAAAAAAAAGCCCCTCAAGCACTCAGAAACTTGGTACAACTCAATTTCATCCTGCGACCCAAATTCTGAGTTATTCTCTGCACAGCAGGCCAGCTTCCACAAAATGGGTGGAAAGTCCTTGCTTGTCCCCCTCCTGCTACCTTTTTCCAAGTAGGTACTAGAGAATGTAGAGCAGAACGTGAGTCTTGGGCAGCTGTGTCTTTATTTGCAGATAACACAATCCATGTGCCTACAACTCACTCGAAACAAGAGATGTATTCCTGTCTTCTTTCTTGAAAGCCTGTCTTCTGGTACTGCGTGCATCAAGAAAATGTCTTTGCCTTTCTTGACAGCACCGTAGATAGTACCTGCTACTACAGAGTTTAAAGTAAAACTTAATGAACCGCTCTAAAATAAAACTTAATGAACCAATTTGAAATGTTTTGTTCTAGTCTGCATTTCGCCTATTTTTTAAAATGTCTGCTGTGTTAAAAACAAATTAACGAGCAAATAGTTTCAAGGATCTGAAACACTTCTTCGATTAGCTACTTAAGCACTCCAACTGAAATCTCCTCTCTGCTCAATTTAAAGCAGAGCTCTAATACAGAGCATTCCACCTCTGCCAAATACCTCAAAATGGAATTAGATTGAGATAGGGCACCCTATAAAGATAAATTTCTTCATGACTGACTAGAGGATGAGGATGATCTCACATTCCAGAAAGTTCTGCATCCATATGGAAAGGAAACACCTGCCTCCCGTTCTTGCTCTAGGGATAATACAACAGTGCAGCAGATTCATTAAGAAACATGGGGACATTTCCCCCAGTGTAGGGACTGAGCACTGAGACTTGGCTCCAGGCTATTTTGGTGGCATAATTGAAGGGAGTACAAAAAAGATGCTGTAGTTTAGTTTTGACTTCCAAACTGCATATGCTGTGGATATCTTTTTTTTTTTTTTAAATGCAGAAATCAGGATGAAAATTTTTGTTTTTAATAAAAGAAAAAGAGTAATTTTTTTTTTGGTAAGAAAACATGAAAAAAATCTGCTATAGCTTGGATCAAATTGATTTTTTCTCACATTTTGACTTGTTAGTTGAACTGAAAAATCAATTATTCACCCAGCCTTACTCCCAACATATGTCCAAGAGTTGAAACTGTTGTTTTTATTCAAAAGCAGGTGCTGAGCAATTTGAGCAAATGAATACCAGGATAAGAACAAGTCCACCAGATGCCATTCTTAAATCTTCCTGTCTTACATGCAGAAAAGTACCAGTGTTACAGTGAGAGACCCTGAGGTGCCTCATTTCCTTGATGTAGTGCCATGTCTCTGCCTACCATGCAGAGCAATGCAAATACTGAGGCAATTTGGCTAGCCATACAAAACAGGGTCTTGATTTTCATCTTTATAGTTGTTACTTTGTCTTTTTAATATTCTTGTTCATAAGTTTCCTTGAACAAGACAAGAAGGCCATCTTGAGTAGCAGTCAGATCATTTTGGCCTCATATTGTCTTAAAATAATGGTCTCCAAAGGAAAAACATTGTCACCAAATATGAAGTGTTAATGACTTGCAATGCTGTGTCATAATAAGAAACCAAATGGAAAACCAACTCTGCCTTTGGCACCTTTCCAAATAAGTAGCTCCTCTGGAAAGAAAAAGGTACATTAAACAGAATATCTTAGCTGCTATTGGTTGTGACTGATGGGATGCTGTCTGTCTACATTATCTCATTGGCAAGGTTGTGTTCTTGCCACAATAGTACTGTTGGACAGAAGAGAGCTTTGCCAAAAAAAAAAACCAAAAAATATACTTTCTTCTCTCTTGAGAAGATAAAATAAATGCAAAATAAATGCAGAGAACCTAGAGGAGATTGGGTAGAGGAGATCAGACAAGTTATCTCCTGCCCTGTGAGCCCTATGAGGTGTTCTGTAACAACTAGGTGATTTTAAATCATCACAGGAGCTCCAGTTCTTTTTCTGCTTTGCTGAAGTGATCTAGATGATTTGGTCTCCACAGCACCATATTCACCCTACTTTGTTGTGGAAGACAAAAGACTATACCCTAATTTCCTTCTTCCCTGTCATCTAACAGCAATCTAGAGGAAAAAGAATCTGATGAGAGGCCAGGGCAGGTGTTTGGAATTTGGTCCAAGTCTCTCATGAGCTGAACCACAGCAGAGCTGAATCTATAGCTGAACCCTCTAGAGCCTCTGCACAAGGTCTGGAGCCTGTCTGCCCAGGGTGCTAAGTCTACATAGGCACAGCACCGTGTGTCACAGCTGGCATCAGGGTGACTTTCCCATGGGGACATCGCTCATGCAGTCTCAGTGAAGAAGGAAAGTTGCTCCTGAGCACCAATGGTTCATGTTGCTCTGTCCTACATTGTTGGCCAGTGAAAGGGAACTCTCACTTCCTGCCACCCCATCACCTTCAGACCCCCAAGTGTGAAATCTGCTTGAGCCATCGGACTGCAACCCTCCTGGGGCCAGCAATGCAGCCGGGACAGCCCCTCACATGTGCGCTCCCATTTCCATCCACCCCAGCCACTGCTCTCTGTATTGACTGCTGCTGTTGAGTTACAGAATCACAGAATATTCAAGGTTGGAAGGGACCTCTAGAGATCATCTAG
>JAVCKT010012328.1:0-12192 GCA_032273925.1 Rhynchotus rufescens | reverse complement strand
TGGGCATTCTATGATTCTATGATTCTATGAGAAGGTGTCACACATGCCTTGTGACACTCACATCAAGAAACCAAAGAAAGAAATGCAAGAGATATCACTCCTCCCATTTATTCCTTCTTCCAGGAGCTTATGTGGATCCTTCCTGGAGATAGTCATAGCAGATCTTGATTTACAGCAATTTTGCATGGAGTCTTTTCCAGGGCTGCCTCAAAGAACTGCAACCAACAAGTATAAAGGACTAAGGAATCTACCGCCCCCAATTCCCAATGTAGTAATTGTTTTATCAGAGGTGCTCTGTAAATTTATTAGTTTTACTGCTTCCTATAGAAGTTCTGTTTCACCCTTCATCCTTTTACAGATAAGGGAGGATGGAAAAAAATAACCCCCTGAAAATGGTTGTCTTCAAACTTATGTACCCCAATGAGGGAAGAAAGATATGAAATTCATGATTTCAGCCTCTGTGTAGCTTCCTCCTGCTGCCTTGAATTACTCCTCATTTTGGCTAATATACTGTTGCTTGCTAAGATCATCACTAACTGAATTATTTTGCTCCATCTGTCTAAAAAAAGGCAAGAAAAGTAATGAATAGGTTAAGACATCCTCTCACCCCTAGAAAATGCCCTTTCCAGGTCAAGGTTAGAGTCACACTGGTTAGAGGTGTGTGAGATGGGATTGTAATTGCTGGCAGACTAGGCAGACCTGAGCCTCCAGGGATGTTGGTCCGTCAGTGATAAATTGATACAAAACATTACCGAAAAGTTTGTTTTGCTGCCATTATGCTAATATTTGCTTAGTGGATATGAGTTTTGCGTGAAATGCCTGCAATCCAGGCAAGAACACGGCACTTTAAATTAATAAATAACAATAACAGTGATGACACCAGGGTCAAGAGAAAGAATGGCTAATGAAAACCATCACCTGCGCTCACTCGGAGCAAGGGAGTGAATCCAGCTTGATGTGCACTGGGGAATTCTGGGAATTTAACAATTAAAGGCTGTTTCTCCAGAGAAAGGAGGGCTCCATCTTCCTCGACATTGCTAATGAAGTGTAATTCATTTTACCTCTTCCCCACCTTTCAAAATCAAAGTTCAAGAGGCCGTAGCAGACAAATTTCAAAGGAGAGGCATTCATACCTCTTGCAATGCTGCTCATACTCTTTAGGGAATATTCTCATGTTCTATTAATTATTGTACTTCTGTGGCATTATTATTCACAGACTGGCATCTCAAAATACTTGACTTAGCAGCGGTTCTGGAACTAATACTAATAAGTACAAGGCTGTGCCTTGGGTGAAACGTGTTTTTTTATTTTTATTATGGGTGCAACTGAAGGGTAATACTGTTCACAATTCAGCCTATTTTCTTTTCTTTCCTTTTCTTTCCTTTTCTTTCCTTTTCTTTCCTTTTCTTTCCTTTCATTTATTTATTTATATATTTTTATTTTTTGGCCATGAGCAGTCATTTGGCTAATTATATGGGTTTAAATATTAACGAGGCAGTGGTGGGAGGCTATCGTTGGGAACACTGGTGCATCACCCATATACACACGACCTTAAGTAGTATTGCTGCTGCATGCCAGCAGTGTATCAGCAGGCAGAGGCATAAACAGATAGCAATGTCCCACTCCGTTGACAAAGGCACCAGCCAAGCTGCTTAGGGGAGCTAACATGCTTTGTAGGTTGAGGCAACCATAGCTGCATGCTATGGTTATTATTATTATTATTTTTTAAGAAACAGACCATCAAACCTCCATCCTACAACATCACTTAATTGGAAAGAGCTCAAAATTTTATTGCCATGTTGGTATCTCAGGCACTGGAGGTCATTACAGCACGTAACTAGAGGATGGCTAGGAATTAATAGGATGTTTTGTGCAAAGAATCAATGTTTTCAAACGTGGGTGAATGAAATAAGGCTTAAAACAATCATATTTCATGGTTTTATGCACCTGTGGGTTTTTTTTTTTAAGTGAAAAAAATAAAAAAGCAAGCTCTGCACTTGATTGCTCTTTTGGTTTTGCCAGCTTTATTAATGCCAGCTTAGAGACCCAGGAAATCTGAAACTTCAGGCTCACTTTATGAAATATTTCTAGTTAGAACTGGAATAATGATTTTCCAGTCTGGATTTAGGACATTGTCTATCTCTGTTCATGCTGCAAACAAGCATCCAAATAAGCTCCAGCTCTGAGGCTTTCATGACATAAAGAGATTCTCCTGGGGGTTAGTTTAATCTTTCTTTAACATGAAACTTGTTCTGTTAGTAAGTGAATTCACTTAGTAACTGAGGTGCAAATATATATCCTATTAGTTCTAGAATTATGATAGTAAATTTCCCATTTTTATTTTGAAAAAAAATATAAAATATATGCTGTAAAAATCCTGTAAATATTTTTTAATTTGAAACATAGGCAAGTATTCTGCTATCAAGCAGTCAGCTGGATATAATCCCAATATGAACAGCACTGCTTGGAGAGAATAGTTCCTTTTTCATCTCACAGAGATGAGATTTCTTCCTTTGACTACTTAATAAATACTCTTTTAAATATATATGCATGTATATTTGGCAAGAAAATAAGAAGAAAAAACCTCTTTAGCTTCTGACTGATCTTGGCATTTCCTTTACTTATTGGATATTACTATGAAGAGCAGATTGCAATGTTTAGCTGTCTAATATATTCTTTGAAAGATTTCATTGATAGTGCCATGTTGAATTGTTAGCCATTAAAAGTCTTTTGTATTACATGCATTTCTACACATTGTTGCTAGAGATTGCTTTGTACAAGAGTGCTTTGTTAGGATAGGGTAATTTGATGGTTATCAAAAAAATGGAATATATATTCCATTTTTTGTATATATATGTATATTTATGAATATATGTATATATTTATAAAATGAAAGAATTCCATTTTGATCACATACAATAACACACTATTCATCTGTGAAAAGTATATGACAATTAGTACTGTAGTTTTAGAACAATGCATGCTGTTATAGCTTTAATTCCAAAAATATACACACTCTAATATGGTAGTTGTCATCCCAGAAATATACATGCTGTGATAGTTGTCATTATAGAATATACATACCGTGATAGCTGTCACCATGAAATACATACTCAGTAATAGATGTCAGCAATGAAATATAATAATAATAATAACATCTAGCAATTTTTCATTGCAGGTCCAAAAGAGCTTTGAAAATATAGTATCAGGCCCAATTTTCAGATGGAGAAAGTGCTGCCCAGAGGATAAGTGATTTGCCCAAGGTCATGCAGCAGACCCATGGTGGAGGTGGGAACCGAATGCAGATTTCTTTTCCTCTGGCCTGGACATTGTGCCACATCTCATCAAAATCACTCCGTGTGTGAAAGAAATGGATATTCTCCCACAACGGGACTTGAGACTATTTAGTGGCTGGCAGGACAGGCGCACCACCTTCCAGAATCAAGGCTCATTCCCCTTGAACAGAGATAACAGAACAATTCACAACAAATCATTTATCTGACAAATTAGCTTTCTTCTACTTCCCAGCAGATCAGAGCCTGCTCAGATTTATTTGCTATCTGAAATGATTTGACAGACTTTTCTGCCTTATTTTTTTTTATTATGAAATCTGTAGAGAGACTGTGCTTATTTTTTTTTTTTTTTTTTTTTAAGTTTAAACAGGATACTTATTTGCAATTGGTTAAAGAAACTGCATAATCTTAATATAGTTTGCTTCACTGGGTAAAAGAGTAAGCACGTTTAACTGAAAATATTTGCATCTTTAAAATTCCAGTTACTACTGCTAATAAATGTTTGATAAATGTTTGATAAATACAGTCATGGCAGAAAACCTCAGTGTCTTGAATGTTCATGGGTATCCAGAAATTAATTCACATAGAAATTAGTCTGCTCATAAAGGTTGATGCAGTTAATGTACAAGAACATATATAACATTTAATACGGCCTAAGAAATGCTGGTTACAGAAAATGGATATGGAAAGTTGTTGGAAAAAATAATATTTAATAATAAAAATACTGCTATTACAAATTTTGGACATTGTGCAAGGGGCTACACAAGCATAACCTGGAATGATAGCCTTTTTGAAACAGGTTTTCAGATGTGGATATTCTTTGCTGATGGTTTTCATATCTATGCAGAATCCTGCCAGCAGGTGAAGTCTTTAAAGAAGAGAAAGTGGAAATCTTTCACTTTGTGCCTCCAACCATACAAATAATGAAATTGCCCAAGTAAATACTTGGACAATCTTCAGAAAGTTTGAATAGTAATTACTCTATGAAATAGTGTTTCATTTTGGTTTCTGTAGAACTGTTTAGGTTTAAATCTCATTCTTTGCTCTTCCCAAGTGATATGCAAATATATATACTTAGGAAATATAGGTAATGATTGAAGAGAACCGTCAGATAATGACTCAGAAAAAAACTTATATCTACTTTGCTTTTTTATATTCCCTTTTTAATTATACTAAACTTTTGAAAATGTTCTTAAGTCTAATTAAAAGCAGGTAATTGCATTGCTAATATAGGCAATGATAATACAAGACTGCTATATTAAAGGGAATAATCATTAAATATGGTGTGAAGTGGTGAAGACAAAAGAGTTAAATATATATGCAAATGTTATCAGCAATAGTCAATTACTAAGGTTTTGACTATAAGAATACTTCCAAAAAGAGACTCCATATCCTCCTTAGCACAATACAATTAATATGTAAGCATAAAGGGGCTGGGGGGAATGCCCATTACCACATCCCAGTGTTTGACTCCAGGGATGAGTTAGCATCCAGTTCAGTCACGGAACATTTTGCCCAAATAAGAAAGGAGGAGATTTAAGGATGCTTTTAAGGCTTTTGTGCTCTTCTTTCCTCTTAGGGCTATTTGAGAGTGTTCTGGCAGCCAAATAATAGACCTATTTAGTCTTGGGAGGTTAAGGTAGCTCTAGTCAGTCCAGAGAGAGAGTGCTGCAAAATTCCCTTTTTTTCTAGTTTTTTTTTTAATTATTATTTTTTCACTCACCATGCTGATGTTTGTGCACCACACACCTGCTCTTCTGGACAAAGCTGACAAGAGAGGTAGACATTTCTCAGGGATAGGGAGTGGAAAAGAAGGTCAGGCATTTTTTCAGGTCTGCTTTGAGTAATATTCCATGCAAGACCATGCTAGCTCTCCACCTGGTTTTCTCATTTTCTAGTCAGCTTGTCACATTTGTTTACAATTTGTCTTATTTTGTCATTTTCTCTGTGCCTTCTACTGTATGCTAAACACAGGGATTCTATTTCCAATACACGAAGTGTGTTGCTGGTAAAGCAGTATGGTTTTTGATGGGAACCCGCAGAGAGAGTGGGACTGACTTCTTTGACCACTGCAGAGATGAGAGAAGTGAGACAGCAGGCTGGACAGAAACAAAATATTCCTCCTTTCTCTTCAACTGCATTTAATGCCTAGTAGAAGCTTCTTCCTCATATTTTCCACTGTAAAACAAGGAAGTGACAGTCACTTGGGAGAGGAAGGAGAGTTATAAAGCCTCTCTTCATCCCCTCCACAGCTTTGACAGTAACCCAGTATGGCCTTGCCTGGAATAGGTAAGAACTTTGTACAACCCCTTGCTTTCGTAGATCATATAAGAAAACACTAGAAACACTCTATTTCAATACCTTAATATTCAATTACGCAATGGATTTTCTGAGAGATTTAAATATGTCTGTTTTGAAGTAGATTTCTGTTTAAAGCAAAAAATAATAAAAAACAGAATTAAGGAGAAAAAAAAAAAGCCTAAAGCCAAATCCCTAGTGGTGTTACTTCATTTGAAATCATGAGGTGTGCCATGTTACACCAACTGTGAATCAAGCCCACAGGATTTAACGTGTTCCAAAATCATTTGGAAATTGTTTCTATTAGCTCACTTCTGTGGCATATGCTAGATTTCAGCAAAGAATGCTCTGTTTTCAGAGTTTATTTTAGGAATTAGTCACGGATTTTATTATTGAATATAAAGGTTACCAGATCTATAATGTAACATGGTAAATGAAGTGGTAAGTGAATTCATGTTTGGTAATTTCCCACTTTAATTAGTATGCATTATAAATGGTACTTTGCTCTACATTACTTTTTTTTTTTTTTTTTTTTTGGTATATTGTAATAATATTCAATTTACACAAAAACTATTTTGGTGTGTATTTACATTGTTTTAACTGTCTCATGTACATGATACATGAAGCTAGTGGAAGGGTTATTTTACAGGCTCTAGTTCTAAAATTGTGGCCTCACCTCTCATGATCTTTCCTATCCATTTTTCATGACAGTCAGGGAAAAGGGGGTCACTCCTAGAGCCCATGGCCATGTGCCAGTGAGGCTCCTTCCCTCTGAACTTCCTCATCACGTTCATCTGGCTAAATTATATTTCCTTGCTGCTAACTTGGTCCAAACCTGCTGAAGTCCATTAAAACACTTTCTTTTCTGAAATGGATGAGATCCTCTATTTCTTTCTGATGTTTTGACCCCACAAAAACTTTCTCTGTCTTTTGCCAAGTTGATCACTTTCTGAGTCCTTCACAGGTTTTTTGATTTGCTTAGGTTAAAAACACTGCAACTCCCATGAACTAAATCATGCCACACACGGCAACACTAATTTAGCAACGTAGGATAGCTCTTTTTCTGCTCCTGCACCTTCTGTGTGGTCATCTCTTATCCCTAAGTAGGAAAACCACTGTGCTAAAGGAAAGATACTTTCTGCTGGGGGCTTCTTGAGTTACCTTCAGTATTGTTAGTAAAATTGGACTCGCAACTCCAGTTCCACGTCCAGCGAGCATTGCTCTCTGTCCTGAATCGCATATTGAAGTGGCACATACAGTGGTGAGATCTTCAGCAGAGCAGAATAGGTTATAAGAAACAGGACCCATATACGCCCCTATATACGTTTCTGGCTTTACTTAAGGAGCCTCAGGTACTTGTCTACTTGCAAATATGTGTGAGAGATCCCCCAAATAAAGGTGTGTTTTAAAAGGTGACTCAAGTAAACTTGGAGGTCACTACATGTGTGTTTTCATTTCTGCAGAACAGATCTAACTAACCTAAGCAGTGTGTGTATGTGAGTATATATATGTATACACACACATATATATACACATTATATATATACATGCACACTATACACAGACACACTGCTTAAGTGCGTAGTAGATGGGCATATCGGTATACATGAAAAAATATGTTTGAATTAATATACCACAGAAAATATATATTATACTTTTGCCATATCATTCTGTGTATTTTTAGTGTAGTTTACACAGTGAAAAGCATTGTTAATGCTTATCAATATTATCATTGTTTATTGCTATTGTGATGGTTGTTCTATTATTATTATTACAGCCCTAAGCACTGTTACAGCATCTATGTTACTTCCTGATCCCAGAACAGCTATTTTTAGCTCACTTAAATGAAGATATATGAAGCAGTTGAAGATTCATAAAGTTACAGAAGGATGAGCATGAATGATTTGCGATAGCAAAATAGGTTAGCATTAACCAACAGAGAAATAAGAAACAGAAGTTCTATGAGGAGAGTGGGAAATACACTCCTGAAGTCACCAGAGCAGACACCTGCAATTTGCCCCTTCAATATAGGGCGGTGAGAGAAGCAGGACTGCAGAACACGGTACAGAGCGGAATGGAAACAGGCATTTTGCTGAAGTCTCTTCCCACTATTGCTGAAATGACAGGGACTGGTTTAATAAGAAGCACTCATTTAAAAAGGAAAGTGGAAGAAAATAAAAAAAAATAAAAAAAAAGGACTGGGAGAGGAAATAGAGAAAAACACCTGAATCAACAGTGACCTGGGAGAGTGAGGCCAATTCTGAAGGGATGCCGTGGCTCAGTTCTGTACATCTATATCCCTGTATGTCCTTTGGAGGCCTGTCAGCCGGCAAATGCAAGAGAGAAGTAATCTAACCAGAGTCTGTTTGCTGAGATTAAGTTTCCCTTAACTAAAAACATCACTGCAATGCAAAACTGATATGAACCTGAGTTCTGTCACAAAGCGACACAACACTCAACCTTGGTTCAGGAATGGGGGAAGGCAGTTAGGGTGGTTTCAAATTCCCTTTCCTTCTCCCAGTCTATAGGTTAGAATAGGAGATAGAGAAGACTCCAATACGATTTTGAAAGACCTAAATGAATTATAAGAATCTCCTTATGGCGAATACTGGCTGCAATGCTGTTCAGAAAGTTTTAAACATATTTATTCATCTGATTCAGAAATGATTGGAATATTCTAGATCTGCTTTGCACTGGGGGTCAGCAAAGATAATCATGATAGCTTCTACTAGTTTTAAAATACAGAATTCACCTACCGAAGCACTTATCCTCCTGCTGGTTGCTTTATATAAGATTGTTACATTACAGGGGTAGTCTGGAAAACATTTATACAATCTCAAAAGTATCTATCTCCATTGACTTTTTTTTTTTAATTTAATAATAAAATGATTTCATCTATAATTTACAGCTATTTCAGTTATTTTGTCCTCGTTCCATAAACCACACCAAAACAGAAATGCATTTTTACCCATAAAGCCAACATTTTATATCAGAATTTTCTTTCTAGAGAAAGAAAGGAAAGTAGCTCCCTCTCTTCATCCTTGACCTGGTATTTTTACCTGCTGTTGGGCTGGGACCCAAGTATTTTCTACCCTGCTAACTTATGTTTTGTTAATTTCCTTTCCTGTCTCTCCTCTGATACTTATCATTCCAGCTGCACTTTATGTGCCATTTAAACCACAGCTCCTTATTTGATTTCTCTTTTATCGAGCACATGTTAATTTCCTTTTCTTGTCCTCTGTGCCACTAGCTCTCTTCTCCTCCAGCAAAATCCTCAAGGCCTAAAGTTACGCCTTTGCTCATGAGCACTAGGATATTTTCGAGAACTTTTCTCCCGCCTCGCTTCAGACCTATCCGTCTTTATCTTTCACTGAACAACAGCACCGCAAACTGAGTGTGAGACAACACAGCTGAATGATTGATGCTCTCCAAGTCCTGAGTTTCTTTTCCTCGTTTATTCACACAGTCACCCTCCTGAGTTAAGGGTTTCGGTTGGTACCTGCCATGGTGACTAGAAAAACAAGGGTAAGCTGCCAAATCCAGCGACTGTTTTCTTGTTCTCATATTGCATTTCCTTATCGGTTGTGACAATGTGCCACAATTAATGATAGCAGAAATACCTATGTTTGATACCATATGCATCATACTTAGTGGTGATGGATTAGCAATCAAGAAAATTAATTCTGCCTTTACAAAGTAACATCTGAACTTTGAAGTTAGGAAAAAGCTTTATAGAGTAGTGTAGATAAAAAATTCTCCAGGAAATGAGGTAGCCGTGTTTCCATTGTACCAACGTAATTTGTTCTGGACTGATCCCAAACAGAAAGGTATATTTCCCAAGATAACACAAAGATCACTTATAAAAAATTGAATTTCACATATCCCTGTGATTCTCTGGCAACTCTTTAAATATGAAGGCAGCCCCAATGAGCAGGAATCTGAAAGCAGGGTCAGGACAATAGAGTCTGATGCCAGGAGCATGTCCAGATTTCCTGAATGACCTTGGATAAATAACTACTGCTATTCTGAGACATATCTATTCATCTTTAAAGAATATTCTCTCTTACTTTGTAAAGTAATTATGTGAGTAAAATACATTAAATATAAGCCACTTCCATCTTACAGTAATGAGAGCCAGGAATGTACCTTGATTTGTCTATCATAAGAAAATAACAGAAAAACTGATGAATGAAAAAGGTATTCAGTTATCCAGTGCATCCTCTTTACTTCATAATTTGTTTAGTTTCTGATGGATCCCGTAGAAGACTAAGACTCACAGAATTTTATGCAGAACAGGACATTGATTTGTCTAGTCTTTACCAATTTCAGATAATTTATGTTTCTGAAAAAGATCAGAACAACTTATGTTGTCACCTTATATCAAAATAGTTCTGTTGCTACCTACCGCAGTATTTTTATCCATTTGTATTATAATAGTGAAACTCTTGATTATTTTACAATCTCAAATCATAGGGATTTGAGGAATCAAAAGATTTGATTTGAAAGAGGGATATCTGAGGAAAATCTGAGGAACTGCAGAGACTGAGACCACTTTGGTAGCTCATTATGCAGTCAATATAGTGCTACTGATTTGGAAAAACAAATGTGTATTCATTATGACTCTTTAGTTGCAGCTATCTTCCTTCTGGTTGTAGGATTAGGATTGCCTACCTTTAGACATATGCAGTCATTCCTGATTGCTTTTGTACTTAAAGGATTTAAATAGTGCTTTGGGGCAAAACATGTAATTGACCTATTTTTCAGATTTCCTTCAGAATGAGGTGGATTTTAACATGGACACCAAGACTATTAGCTAGATCTCCCTTGGTTATAAATGCTGAGGGTCACTTCCTCAGATGATGATATTCACCTTGCAAGTATTTATGTCTGAAGACATGAACATCCATTGTTGTATCTCTATTTACACACTTCTAAAACTGAGGATAAAGCTCTCTTTATCATGTGTAAATAGCTAGAATCACACAAACACAAACAGGACAAATACATTTTCTGTGCAAATACAGTATAACTAGTATATATAGTAATTCTTTAATCTATATGCTATTTTTCAAATAAACTAAAGACATACATGACAGTAGTTTTGAGAATTGTCCAAAGAAGTGAAAAGTGTGCAAGAAACTAGTTGAAATGAGAAGAATGTTTTCCATGGAGAAAACTACCTAACAGGATACCTAACATGGTTGTGATGCTTTGAGGATTAAAAGGGCACCTCTGTTCTTTCAGAGTTGTTTGGGAAAGTTATATGAAGATATAGCACACACTAACAGGAGAATTAGGAGCTTAAATGTTTCATATAGTGTGATTTGGAGTATTTATTTATTTGTTTTATAAAAAGTCATAACAAAGCTGTGGGCCTCTAATAATTAGGCTGGTGTCTTTTTCTCCTTTGTACTCATTCGAAAGTCTTTTTTATTTGCTTTCTGGCATATTTATTTAGTCAGGAATTATTTTTATATAGACAGATTATGGTGATTAGAAATTTCTAAAGGAGTTTGCATTCACCATAAATACTGATAGCTTTAACCTACTGAAAGGTTGTTTATAGCAGTTTATTTTTGTAATCGTAGTCCATAAGTCGGCTTTTAGAAACAGCAGGGCTGATAAACCATGAAAGAGCAATTTATGGAAGATCCTGTAACCTGGACTGCTGGAAAGAAGGAGAAGTAAAGAATTTTAAGAAATGACCACTATTGATCGCCTCATACAGTGGATGGCATTTTGCCTTCATCTTCAGGATAATTGGACTGGGGGATTACAAATCCATAGCAATAGAAGGCTTTCCTTACTAGACAGTTAATGCACCATAAATCAGCTAGTAGGAATAGCTCCTATGTTGCAGTCTAAGTATGTTTTCATTCAGCTCATTTGCACTTCAAAGCTGAAGTCGATAATTCAGCTCCAAGTAGGTGCAATTGGAGGATATTTCCCTTTTGTAGAATATGAATACAAACCGAGAAAATCTCTAAATTCATTTGCACAGGACATTACCAGACAGAGTCTGCAGCTCAAAGAAACAGCCAAGCTTCCAGCTGAAGTCAAGAGGTGAGCCTTGTTGCTGCTCATAAATCCCTCAAGGTCGCTGTGCTGTGGCTAAGCAACATTTTCTCACTATCGGTGATCAATTGTTTTATTGTTTAAGAGGTAAGCCTAGGCTTTGTTTTTAAATGCTAACTATGCAGTCCATCTTGTGTCATCTCTGAGGCTAGAGGCAGTTACCTGAAGCCCAGTTCGTGTTGCAGTCCTCAAAGGGAGGTGGGAAGGTAGCGTTAGGAAAGCACAAAATAGCTCCTCACACTGTGTGTCAATGCAGATAAAGTTCAGCTAGATTTGGAATCTAGGAAATGCAACCATCAAGGAGGCAGAAATATCTGGGGCTAATTCACTTTCCTTTTGTTCAAACAGGATCTTCTAGTACGGTAATAATGCAGAAGATCCTTCATTCATCTTCCCTTGCACACACGAGAAGATTACTTAGACTTGTGCCTGAGCAATATTACACTGCCATACACTACTATGTTCTTTTCCTATTTACATTATTATATCTCAGAGTACAAAGAAATATGTATGCTCTTCAGTGCAC
>JAVCKT010012327.1:0-12937 GCA_032273925.1 Rhynchotus rufescens | reverse complement strand
GGGGCGGCGCTGGCCGCGCCGGCGGAGCGGGCGCCCCTTCGCAGCAGCCGCGGCGGCGCCGGGGCCGGCAGGTGAGGCGGAGGCGGCGGCGGGCACCGGGGCGCGGGCTCTGCTTAGTCATGTCGCGCGGGGCTCGGCTGCGGAGGCTCCTCCGCGCGCGGACGGAAAGTTACCGCCGGGAACCGAAGTACCGCGGGCGGCTCCGGCTGCCGGGGTGCCCCGGGCTCCCTGGAACCGGGACCCGGCAGCGGCAGCCGCGGCCGCGCGGGCTGCAGCGCCGCGGGGGCTGGTCCGCCGCGAACTTGCACTTCCTCCTTCCCCAACTTGCGGGCTGGGGTTTTATTCCAGAGGAGCTGCCTGTTGGCGGATGCCTCCTGCACGAGCATCTTTCCTGCCGCTGCCTGCGCTCCCAAGCGGCAGCCCGGGCCTCGCGGCAGATGCCACCAAGCAGGTTGGCTCCCTGCGCGGCTCGCTGCGCGCTCCGTCCTTGCAGCAGCCTCCCGCTCCGCTCGCCCGGCCCGCCACTGGCTCCTGTGCAGGGTCCGGGGGCGATAACGTTTCCGAGGAGCCTTTGGCTGCCACCCGGGCGAGCACGCGAGGGCGAGGGGGCCGCACGCTGGCACCGTGCAGGGAGCTAGTTAAAGGAGATGATGCTATGGAGTGAAATGTGAGGGAGCTGGGGCAAAAAAAAAAAAAAAAAAAAAAAAAGATTGGGGAATTTCTGTCATTTTTGGAGGTGTTGGCCCCATGTTGTCACTTTTTGGCCATGTCTGTTGTTGTAAACTAAGCAGAGTAAGGGCACAGGCTCTGTTGTGCATCTCCCCCATTTCACCCCTTCTTTGGACCTGCTCTGGCCCTTGCCTCATCAGCAGTCCTTAGGCAAGGTCTGCATGGGTATCTCTTTGCTTGTAACTCAAAGGACGAGCCGGCTTTGCGTGCGCTCATCAGGCTGCCTGATTTAAAATTCCTGGTCTGTGTGGTCCCAGACATCCCTGATTATCATTCAATTGATTGTACCAGTCAGCAGTTCCTAGGGCACAGGGGGATTTGTTGCGTGGACCCTTCCTGGGGAGTCCCAGAATTAACTGCAGAGTGAGGAGTGCCTGCTTCAGGTCAGTTCTTTTGCTTTAGGAAGAAGCACACCAATGAACTCTTAAAAGAAAAACGGATATATAAAAGGAGCTGAGAGAACTGGCCTTTTCCATCTCAAACAAGACAAAGTTAAGGGACAAATCTTAGTGCTGCCTTCAACTCCTCAATGGGAAAACAGAGAAGGTGGAGGCAAACTCTGCTTAGGGATGCACGGGACAAGCTGCCATGGACACAGCAAGAGACAAATACTGACATGGGCCCAGGGAAGTGGGAGCATCCCACAAGGATGCCCATTTGCGTCCTTGGAGATGCTCCAAATTCTGCTGGCCAAGGTTGGGCTCAACCTGATCTAACTTTGAATTCAGCCCTTCTTTAAGATGGGGGTAGGACTAGATGGTCCTTGGGTCTCCAATCTAAAACTTTCTGTGGTTTTGTGTTTCTGTAATCTTTAATTGCCCACTGGATGGCCATTTGGAGCAGCCCTCTCTCAGGTATCTTCTCCCTAAGCTGTTGAATAATTGTGTATTTACTGGAGCATGGACTTGCTCTGGGATCTCTACCATCCCAATCACGTGCCACAGCAGTGGAAGGAGGGAGTCAGCCTTTCCCTCTCAACCACTTGTAGTTACTATTTGTAGAATGGAGCAACTCATCCTGACTGAGAAGCAGAGATGGATCCTGCACTTAGGTGGCAGGACTGTCACAGAGCTGGACGGTGGCAGCAACCCAGACCAGACTGCTCCGCATCTCCAGCAAGAGCCCTCAGGGCTGACCCATTTACCAAACTGGGCGCTCTTGCTCTGGATGCTTATGAGGAACTTTGAAATGTCCCTGAAGCAGAAAAGGAAACAAATCCCTGAAATCCCATGTCTCCCATTTGGCCACAGTTTATTGCACAGCCCACCCGAAGGGAGGATGGGAGGCCAAATAGCACCTCACATTATTGTGTGTGTCTCAGTAAATAGACTGTCAGAAGTGGTTTTCTATCTTCCTGCCCAGTGTGAATTAACTCCTGCTGGAATTAACCCCTCATTTTTTTTGTGTATCACAAAACAGGCTCCTAATCAAAGGAGCAGACGGGAACATAACTTCATAGAGTATCACAGGCAACTCCCTCATCATTCACTGCTGCAGTTAAAGTTGTGCTCTGAGTAAATAAATGAAATATAATCGTTTTATAACCTCTTTCATACCTTGCGGGACCACATTAATCACCGGTGTAATTCCAGGAGAGTCAGCAGAGTTATGCTAGGCATCATATTAGCTTTTAGTCAAAGGTGCTTTGCAGTGAGTAGCTATGACAGTAATGCAATAACTTGGAACCTGCCCCGGGGGTACTGCCCTCACAAGACATCCACAGATTTTAATTTATTATTCTGGTGGCAGCAAACACCTAACACATATATCGCAGTTGTAATCGTCTTTATCTCTGGTTAGTCCCTAAAAAATATGCATGTCTCTGATGGACTTAGTCTCCACAAGCTGTTGCAAGTCACAAGGCAAAGCATTCATCTTGCTGCTCCTAGAAAATCATGATGTCCCATGTCCTATATGAGTGTCTTAATTGCCAAGTGGCTGGCAAGTCTGAGTAGCTGTCGCTCAGGTCTCTTTCACAGAAGATTTCTACTTACTTTTTCTTTCTACCTAAAAAAAATGTCAGAATATATTGTGCTTCTAGGAATACATTGTACCCTGCAGTTCTGTCAATCTTCTGGAACAGCAGGCCTATAAAAAATAACAAATCATGTGTGGAAGAGAAGGTAACTCCAACTTAATACATGAACTTTGGCAATCAAAGCTGCCAATGCAAGCTATCAGGAGTCTGCCAGGGAGACAGATGGCATGATGACAGAAAATGGATGGATCTCTAAAACTCAATTATCGTTTCAGTTCAGCCCCTTGTTCCTGATGCCATGTTGTGGAAGAAATTTGTTTATCTTGAGCTTTTTGCATTTTGGCAGGCAGTTTGCATAGGTGCGAAGCTGCGGGGAAGCTCGTCGCAGCGTTAGGCAGAGCAGGGGCTTCTTTGCTGTATGTTGTGTTCCTGGCTACTGTTCTGCTTCTGCAGGTGATAGGACTCTGAACCTTTGTTTACCTAAAACCTTTCATAGTCTGGGTATGCACTCTCAGAACTCAGGGAAAAAAAAATGTTTTGAGATCTGTTTACCCAAATAAGGACAGAAATCATTCTAAATAGTTTCCCTTCAACATTTTTTTTTCACATACCTTCTTCCCTCCCTTTCTGCGTTGCCCTGCCTCTCCAAATATGAACTGTAGATCTCCATAACTAGGGAGGAACTTCTCAGGGTAACAGGCAGAATGTTCCCTGGGAAGAGCTACTGCCGGGGGTAGGATGGCAGATATATCTAGGAGATGGCTGGGACAAAGTCAGGGTCAAGGGATGGGTTGGGAAAGCTCCGTCAGAGGAGGGGAAGCAGGCGCAGGAGGAGCCCAGTGTCTCCAAGACCCGTAGACCTGAGCCACCATCTATATCCGTTTTGAGTGAAGGTAGAAAATCGCAGTGCTGTGAGGGAGCAGTTTGGCACCGAGTGTCTTGTGGCATCGGGGGCTCTGTCACATCCCCTGCTGGTGCCAAGGGCTGTCCCAGTCCTGCTCCCTTCGGCTCTGCAGCAGGAGGGTCACCATGTCCACGCTAATGGGGCTCCCTTCCTCAATATGAATAACTTTTCGCCAAGCCACAATTAGGGTTCAAGGTTGTTTTTGTAATTGCAATATGGTGAAAATGGGGGTGGAAATGAACTCACTGATGCCATGCTCTTATTCCAGGCCAATAGTCTAATTTCTTCATGTGCTGTCTCCTTCCCTGGAGGTTTTGGGAACAGCTAGAGACATCTCTGCCGTGGACCTGCCATGGAAGACTGGAATAGGTGGTGGCATCCATATCCACACGCTGTTTCCTCCCACATGTGGAATGTTGTCTTCCTTCCCTGTTTTTAGGTAGACCCAGCCCTAGCCCTGCCTGCCTAGGCTCTGCTGATCAACAGAACCACTGTTAAACTAAGCAGGGGAAAGGGAAGGGGAAGGGGAAGGAAGGGGAAATTTCCAGTATTTTCCAGCCACACAACATGGCAGGCTTTCCATCTGCATAAATTTCATTAGAGAATACATGAATGCTGTGGCTTTTACTTATTTATTTTTTCCCCTTTATTATTTAAGCAACAGAGAGCCTCATACAAAGTGTGCTGTATTATTTGAAAGCTAGAAAAACAAAACCCACAAATGACAGGATATGACCACGTTTTGGTTTTTTTCTTCAACAAAAAATGAGCCCGCTCATCTGCCTTTGCAAGAGAAGGATTTGCAGAATCTCCTGCAGGCTGACAAAAAGCTTGCCTCTTGATCGCAGGCAAAAGGCAGCAAACTTACTCCCAGCTATCTGAATAGGGACCGTAGTTTTTAAAGGACCCCAAACATCCTCTCTGTCATTGAATTTGACAGGGTTCTGTTAAAAGGATTTTATTTTGGTTCCTTCCCCTGCAGCAGGCAACTGATCAAGTAACGTCTTCTTGTTACATTTATAAAATTCTCTGAACTCACAGGATGAAAACAGTTGTATAAATATGTGTGTCTCTCTTGCAAGCATTTTTATCAGTAGTATCATTATTTTTTGACAACCAGTATTCACTCCTTCGACAGGAAAATGTTGTCAGACTTTTTCTTTTATTTGTCTAGCAATGCATTTTATTCTGGAATAGCTTTTATTTTTCTTTCCCTGTCTGCTCCTGCCAGAGCCAGGGTGGGCCCTGCAGCACCATGAGCAGCAGCAGTTCATGGGAGGCTCCTGCTCAGCTCCAGCCTGGGGACATGTGAAGCTGGTGGAGGAGGAACAACCTGGCTTGTGGAAGAGCAACTAGCAGCTGGTTGTGGAAAAGCAACCACTGGCTCTGGCCAGTGTCTCCGGGCTACCCTTGGATGCAGCCACCAGGCTCCAAGGGAGCTTTCATGGAGCTTCCTACTCCCTCCATGTTTCTTTCAGTGCCTCCCCATGGAGATTTCACTGTGTGATTTGAAATTCAAGGGTTTTGGTTCATTAAAATTAATGGCTTCCAAAGTCCACGGAAAGCTGCCTTTCCCTGCCTTGGTACATCACAGGCCTTGGGTACCTCTTCTGTGGTTACCTTTACTTTGAGGTTTAGACTGCAGCACAGTGGGTCTGGGTTCAGCTGAACCAAAAAGGTGACAGCCCTACCAGAATTTCTTGAGTAAAATTAGTCTAAATCTTCTCCTTCTGTACCACTGAACTCCTTCAGGATCTCTTCTGAGGATACTTCATGGGGTGTCTTGCATTCAAAGAAGATATTATTCATCTGCACTTTAAAAGCTGGGCGTTGTGGAAATGAAGAAATCTGGCTGTTTTTTGAAAGGCCTCCTCATCTGACCTGATGCATCTTCAGAGCTTCCTGGAGAGACTGCCAGGGACTTTCCTCCTTCACACACTTCAATATATGCTAATGCCTCTCTTTTCTTCTAGGCTTTATTGAACACCAAAACAGTTAGCAAGGGCTTTTAAAACATCAGTCACCACTAACAGCTGACTTGGCGGTAGGGTTATGAAGGTCATTTCATGATCACAGCCAGTCACTAATTAGAGAAAAACTCTTACCCAAACAAACAAACAAACCACTTAGCATGTTAAGACTTTAAAGCCCTTCAAAAAGCATTCACCTACACTGTATTTCTTCTCCCCCAGCTTTGAATCCTAGCACTGTGTCTAGTCTTGTAGAACTACCCACATCCACATGCTCCCCATCCCTCATGTTTTGGCTGCACTACTTAGAGTCCGGCTGCAGGTCGCCCTTCTTCCACCACTGACCTCTCTGTGGCATGGTGACAACTTCACGGGGTCTCTAAGGGGTCTAGGGCTTTACATGGCACAAAGATACGTGGTCCTTGCCATAGTGCATGTTCACCTTTATTAGGAAAGGCTTTCTTGCAGTCTTTATGGCTTAGTTTTCTCCTCTGGTAGAGTTTTCCTTGGATTGTTCTCAGCACACTCAAGCAGCACCAACGCAATGCAGGTTCTCCCTGGCAGTTGGCATCAGGGGTGTTCCTGCTGATGGATGGCTTGTAAGGTCCCCAGGCTAGCTGATGACCAGGCTGAGTATGTGACAAGTATGTGACTTACTTGCTCTTATTTTTCCCAGGCTTGGTTCCTTATCCAGCCAAGTAGTGCCAGACCATGGGATCACAACTCAACAGTGTCCTTTGCTGACATCAATACAGTCAACATGGTCAACAAGGCAGTCAACAGATAACAGAATGCTTGGCCAACTGTAGGGATGTTCAGCAAATAACCCAGTGCAAAGTTCTAGCTGCTTGCAGTGTGAGTCTGCGGCGTCACTTCTCCTGTGTTGAGTTTGCTCAGTACTCGTGGGGGTCACCGGAGGGCCCGGGCAACCCCACAGGGTTGTGGCTCCACAGCAAACCCCTCTTCTATGGGCTGTGCCCATCTTGAGTCCCCTGCTTGCCTGTGCTATGCCTATCAACCATCAATATGTCTAGTTTTATTATAGAAAAATACAGTAGCTGTTTTCTGTGAGCAGTAAAGTAGATAAGGAAATAGATTTCCCTAAGCAATCTGGATGCATCTCTTCCATTTGTTTGGGGATTTTTTTTTAATGTAGTAAGGTCTTTTTATATAACTAAAATATTTAAAATATACATATCTGAAGAGTCTGGGTTGCTTAAGATATCTCAGGGAGACATTCCTATCTGAATAAAGCTTTCTTTTCTTTATCTGAGTAATTATATTATTATACTGGCTTTTATATCCTTTATCCTTTTAGAGTCAAGAGAGAAAAACTGGTTTTTTTTTTTGCTATACAAAAGCAAGAACCAGAACATGAATAAGCACACAAAACCAGGGAGAGCATGATAATTCTTTGACACTCTGAGAATAGTCAGATAATCATAGAAAATCAAGCTGCTGAGTATCAAAGGTGTAGCGTGTAGAAGAGCCATGTGGTAGCTAAGCTCTTTTTGGAAGAATGGATCATTTTGCCTCTTGTGGTATATCTAAATATTTGCATAGATCTGAATCTGATTTGAAGATGTTTGTCATTTAAGTGTTACACACATTGTATAAATCATAAATTTTGAGTGCACTTATATAAAGCATACGTAGAGTGCTAGCTGTAAATCATATATATGTTGGCAATTGGAACATGTTCACTAGATCCCTTTTTACATGGACTTATTTCAGGAGCGTATTCAAGGCAGCATGATTAACTTTGAATAGCGAAATAGGCAGGGTTTAAGTGTATGCTTAAAGCTACAAATGTGATTTAGGAACATCCTTGCATCAGGCAGAAAGCTTGGGAAAATTATCACAGAATATGAGAGACAAGTGTCTTACAGAGAAATGGAAATCCCCCCTATTAGGAAAAGAAGAGTAGGAATGTATGCAAATTTCTGAGGATGAGGGCAAGCAACACCAAGGAAAGACGTATACTACGTATTTTAAATGAGTTAAATCAATCGACAGCTATCCAGCCGCAGAGAAAAAATGTAATTTTGTCTATGAGCAGCAAAATTGCTCTGCCTAAGAGTTAAACACCGGTAAGCACCAGTGTGTCTAATAAAATGCAGATCTCATTATCTGTTTGTTATATGCATCAGGAGATAACTATTCAAGTTGAAAAGTATAAAAATTTGATTTAATCCACTGACATTTTGGATACAACAGGGTCAGGCCAGCCTTCTAACAAATAACAGCTTGGGGCAAATGGGAAGCAGTGTAATTGAAGATAAGGCTTTAGCAACATGAGTGGAAAATGTAATAGAGTTCAAGGATACATTAAACGAACGTATCCTGGCCTTCCCACTGTAATCGGCTGCCTAGGTGTGCCACAAGGCAAACCACAAATGTAATTGGCACTCCGAAGAAAACAGCATTACAGCTGTGCTGCTTTCTGCCTCGTGCCACAATTTCTTCCATTTGCAACACCAAAAATTCAGGCTTGGCAAGTTCTGGGGCCCCAAGGCTGCTCTAGTCTATCTAGGGAACTTGGGAGGCTCTAAATAAACCCAGAAATTTTAATCAGTGATTTGCTTACGGGTCTCCTTCAAAAAAAGTCACCATCATGGATTAAAAATGACCAACATTGTCATAAATGTATTCATTTTAGTCCATGTCACCTTCAAAAGCCTTAGTCAGAAAGGGGGAAAATAGTCCTTGAAGCACATTTGAGTACTAAAAATTCAGACTGTAGCATGTCGAAATCCTCATCCCTGATTTCCTAGGGAGGTGCGACATGGTTACATTTTCTTGTGCATAGTATGACAAGTTGTCCCAATTTTTGGGACAGTTTCAAGCATGTCTGTGTTGCAGGGACATCGGGAATATTGCAGAGGTGAAGGACTGTATGAGGCACTGAAGGAGAGCCAGACTGGGAATTTAATCCTTCACTGCCCTTAACCAGTTCACAGAGGAACTGGACCTTGAGACACAAACCCATTGAAGGCTTTCTTGGTTCAGAGAACGGTTTGCTCCATACTGAGGACAACACAGAGCCATCTTTCAAGTAGCCAGAACATTTACAGATTTATAGAATCTTTATTTCTTGAAAGGCTGTTGGGGAAAAAGAAAAAAAAAACAAAGTTAGAGGCAGGACTGGCCTGAGAGGTTAAACAGTATGGATGGCAGCAGCAGTGCAATGCATAGATCTGCTGTGGGAAATCTTGCCAGAGAGACCTGTGTCCTTGGACCTCAGCTCTTGGTTAGTACTAAGTAGCTGGATCATTAAAACAGACTTTGTCTAGCTACCTAATCAATAATTCTAATTCTTGGAATTGCGGAGTGACAGATAATTAAGGACTTATGTAACAAATGAGTTACTTCATGATGTTTTCTGCTTGGCATACTAAAAAGGCAGAGAGCTGTAGACATCAATCTCTAATTAATTAAGCGAGCTCCAAGGTCATGTTAAAAATATTGATCAGCTAAGGACAGCACTAGATTCTTCATCCCTTAATGTCTTCAGCTCAAGATCCAGTATCTTTCAGGATCTTCCTCTTTAACAGCATCTGAAGAGATTTTAGCTCTAAGTAAGAGTATTCTGGATGAAATTTAAGGGCATATTATAAGGAAGGCTGACAAGAAGATCCACTAGTCTTTCTCACCTGAAGACTATGTGAATCTGTAATTTGGCTGTAACCATAACTGTTACTAAGACAGCATATCTTTTTCAAGACTGATGGTCTGGTCTGAAGACCAGACTGATGACTGCTGGTTGTCCGATTCACTTTCCATGCTGTCCTGCAATGACACAGAGCAATGGGCATGTTCCGAGTCTGTCCCATGCTCTGGCACTCCATCAACTTCAATTGCCTTTTGCGGCATTTATGCATGGATAATGTAAAAATAAGCATGAGTGTTAGTGTTATTTGAATCACATAATAAAGTCTTGGCACTAACAATGCCTTTTTTGTTGTTTCTGGAGATTCTGGAGAAACTCATTTCAGTGACTCCAGGTTTCATTAACGTTTTTCAAGTCTGCATGAATGAAAGCTCAAGTTTAAAGGAAATTACCTTTTCATTGTCTGGCTCAATTTACCCAATTTTACCCAAATGCAAAGGCTGTACATGATAGAGATCTTGCCTCAACCACAGAGAAGGGTTAGAGAAAGAACTACCTGCCACTTCTCAGAAACACTCAAATCTCACGTAATATGCAGAAATCCTCAGGTTCTTTGAAAGGAGCAGAAGCAAAGATTTCTGCTGAGATGAGAAGGACGGAGCCTATCTATATAGGAGGATGGAGCCTGTATATAGCATGACATTGTATTTGTGGCAAATTATCTGCTCTTACACATCAGGAGGACCTACAGTCTTCTTTCTGGCACATTATGATCAGGTGCAAACTCATTAAGAAAAGAGTATGACACAATTTTCATACGCACAGACACACACATAGAGATAGGATTTTTGTTAGTCAGAGGGAAAGATGGAAATAATCAGCCTCACTCGCAGCACATTAGATATTTTAGACTCAGGTTGGGTACTAGGGAAGACTTCCTAACTACAGGGAGGTTTCACACCCTAAAGCCAAGTGTCGGAGAGGTTGTCTAGCCCTGATTACTAGATGTTTTAAAGGAAAGGGCCTAACTAGGGGTTCATCATCCCCTCTCCCTATCCATTAATGTTCTGTATCCACCCTGTTTTTGGAGATGGCAGCTTTGAAGAGCCCTGCACCATTCTGCATACTCAACTCCCTTACTATCTAAAAAATACTTTGCAGCCCTTCCTGCAATAGTGTGACACTGTGTTACACTTCTTGGAGGAAAGACAAAAAAAACCACAGCTAGTTTTTGATCTCAGAGCCGGCGTGGCTTTCAACAAGTGTAAGTGGTGCAATTACACCACACACCATCCCTCTAGTGGTGCTATGTTCTATTAAAGACACACTCAGCTGCAGCTTAGGGCTGCTTTTTATCCTTGCTGTGTGACAAAAAAAATCTCACCTTTCCCTGTGGACTAACACGTCAGACACACTCCCTACCAGGTAACAGAAAGAAGCAGGTCGCCTCCTTTAATGCTAAATCTCCTTTCTGTAAGAAAAAAAGCCCTTGTATATTAATGAAAACACTCTCATCCCCATCTATTTTTGCACTGTTACAGTAAAGGTATATGTTGTTAGTTGGCATTTACAAACCATTTGGTAGCTATTATATTCAGAAAGAAAACTGTCAAGGAAGTGACAAGGCTTTCGCCGAGTGGCTCTGGAGCTGGGAGAGAATCGCAAATGAAAACAGCAGCGCCAAATGAGCCTGTTAGGATGCACTGTTGCAGTACAGATAAAAAGAAAGTTTTTAATTATAGATCCTGTTTGCAGGATCTATAATTTGTTTGTAAGGAGTCCCACTGAAGGGAAGAGGGAAAATACACATCAACGTGTGTCAAGCTGGAGGGTATCCTGCTATGTACGTAGGCATCGTTGGGTTCAGGTTACAAATCAGATTCTTGTTAAGAAATTGGTGCAGTGGCAATGTAGGAAGCTCTCTGTGATTCTCAACTGCTTGCCAGACCCATGGAAACCAACTTCAGCTTTCTAAAAACAAACAAAAAAGCAACAAAAAGCCCAAAGGAAAGAAAACAGGGTATGTTTGGAAGATATATTTTACTGGAAAAATAACATCACGAGAGCCAGTTGCTACCACATGAGTCTGTATTATTAACAGAGGGCTGGAAGAAAAAAAAAAGACTTCTGCTCACTGGAATAAAACAAATATACACTTTAATTTAAGCTCTGAATTTAATTAACTGCAAGGAAAGAAAAAAATCAAACTTTTGTTTCCTCACAACCAATTATGCCTAAATAGGATACTGTAGATGCACATGAATTTTTCATATAATCATTTGTGCACACAAATAAGGCATTTATGTAAGCAAAGACTAATTGTCTGCACAAATTTTGTCAACTCAATGCACTTTCATAATGTGGGGTTGCAAAGTAAACATTGGGTTGCAGCTTTTCTACAAGCGTGGTCATAAACTTGGATGTGCTGAACTCCTATAGTTAAAGATATATCACATGCTGCGTCCGGAGCGATTCTGTGCAGATAACGTGCTGTTCAGATCAGCGTGGACTATGGAGATGTGCACAACTTCTATACGGTCTACTCACTATGGCAACTAAGCCCAGAAATGAGCTCAGGCTTAGGCATAGCTGATGTCAGTGAATGGTTGCACCCATGCTTGGGGTGTCTTTGCCCGGTCTTAGCCCATGATCTGAGCAAAGACTCTACTTAAAGACAGGATCCAAGCTGGGGTGGGTTTTTTTGTGTGTGTAGATGATGGTTCTGCCACATGTAGCATCTCCCCTAGGATTAAGTTGCTCTGACTTAGTCTCATCCTTGGGCACCGTGCTGAGACCTGTGGACAGCTTGAGACAGCAGCCCATGACTGAGTATCCCGGTCCACGTGATGGGCCCAAGTCCAGGGATGTGACAGGGAAAACCTGCAAACCTGCAGGAAAGAGCAGGCGAAGCAGCAGGAGCCTTCTGAAAAAAGGGCAGCAGCACCTGCAACTCTCAGCAAAATTAACCCATTTTAAAGCTAGATGTAGATGGGTGCTGTGTCCTGCACCTTGCTGTGACTTAGCAGTGGGACCAGCCCACGGGTTTGGCTTGGTTCTGGGTGCTGACCTGCCAGCAGAATCCAGGACTCACTCGTGGCAAATCCAGGGGATATTTGCCGCGTGCAGGAATGAGGTTTTTCCATCTACCTTTCTGTTCTTATGGATCATAAACAAGCTCACACAAGCGATGCAGAAATTGGAGTTGCTCATTTGTGTTAGAAATAGTCTAATTGCAAGAAATTAAATAACTTGTTGACAGATGACTCATCATGTACGTGCAGAAGCAAAAGATGGGTTTCTTAATTTAATTAATTATTTAATCTGCATATTCAGAAGCTAATTACAGGGAAGAATAATCCATTTTAAGCCATCTTAAGTGGTCATCTTGAAGTCAACAAAGATGGAGAAAAAAAAAGAAAGATACTTTTTTATATAAGATTACTATCCCTGTTGAAACCCTACAGCCACTCAAAGTAATGAAAAGTCCAAAATTTAGACGCACAAAACTGCTTCTCAGGGGCCACTAGACCTTTCAGGTGTCTAAATGACTAGATGACCTCTAGAGGTCCCTTCCAACCTTAAGGATTCCATGAAATGTCCACCAGGAAAAACTTCTGTATTTCTGTTAATCATCAAAATGAAACATGAAGTTAGATTTGTTGAGTCCTTAACTGCTTTGGCAGTCCTTAGCTGCTTAACTTTCAAGTCCTTAACTGCTTTGGCATAAGTGATGATACCAAGTAAAA
>JAVCKT010012325.1:0-10029 GCA_032273925.1 Rhynchotus rufescens | reverse complement strand
TGTAGTCAGTTTATTTTTTTATCTGTTGTATCTGTCAGTGATGGGAAAAAAACTGTTTTTGGTTATGAGAAGCCAGAACCGTAAAAGCAATTTTCACGAAACTGAGGTGTCTGCAGGACTGGGAATCTTGGTGCAGATTTAAGGTACTGGATGCCAGGTTTCAAGGATTTTGGTTTCCAGTGCTGTGCTTCACAGGTAGGCATAGAAGTTTTGTATCCCACATGTGCCAGCAGACTGTGTTTTATTGTGTAGCTTTTTCTAGTTTACTTTTGAAGCAATTTGAGTACATAAAAGCAGAATCCATTTAAATCTGTTAATAGGCATAAACAGTAATTTTGTTTGGATATGCTACTTATTTACTTTCAGAACACTGAAATTTATTTCCTTCATGCTTACGTAAGAGAGGTAGGAGGAAATAGCTTTTTAAAGTCGTTTCTGCCTCTTTACTCTCATAGACTCCCTTTGATATAATTTCCACTTATGACCAGAAAATGATAAACTCCACTTTTCAGAATTTCCTTTTTAACTCGGAGAAGGAAAAGCAGTGGTGTTGGAGCTGAATGTGATTTAGATTAATTTGTATTTCCACAATGCCTAGTGACAAGCTAAGCACCTCTTAGCACATTAGCTTTGAGCAGACGACAGTTATCAGAAGCAGATAATTATCAAGCGAAGGCCGCGATCAGATTCCAGATGCCAGGCTGTTGGAGCCCAGATGATCTATGAAAAGCAGGGTCTGGAGCTGGCGGCCTGCTCTGCTGCTCCCGCTGCTGTCGCCTTCGGTGTAGCTGCGCTTAACTTGCTCACTGCTGCAGGTGTGTTGGGCCATCGTAGACGCTTTGCCATTGGAAGCTCAAGAAGAGCAAGAGGGTGTGTTGAAGGTAATAGCCTCCCTCATCTTCCTCACTAGCCTCCCTTTGTATAATTCCCAACATCTAAGGACTGTTTTCATTCATTTCTATCTTCTGCCCTTTTTCTCACCTCAGGGCAAAGGAGGGGGAAGAGTCTAGACAGACACACAAGTTAAGTTTGATGGGATGAGTTTGTCCCCTCTTGTTGTACTCATGTTAGGTAAGCCCAGTCTGGTTAGCATTGCTTTAAAACCTGGACTACAGTATCAAGGACTGCAAATTTATACAAAAGATCATGCTCTTCAGATGCCTTACTGGCTTCTAACATACTCAACAGACTGCCAGACAGATGAGCCTGGTGGTTTTAATAGTCTAGAGCAGAGGTTCTCTAAAGGTAGGTAACAGCAAGAGATGATGATCGCTAGGTAAGTGGATAGTAAAGGTAACAACCGAGTGGAGCAGCCAAGAGCGGTTTGAGACACTATTCTTCAATAAGTGTGTCAAATATGAAAGATATTGAGTGTCACTTGATGAAGTTCATAAAGAGTCTGAAGACTCTTGAAGAGATTCAGCTGTTTCTTTTGAAGTTGTTCATATCGGCTACAGGTGGGGATTGATGGCATGCAGAAGGAAAATAGGAGGTGTGAGTGTTACTTAGAGCAAGATCTGCAGGGAGGGCTGCACGATAAGAGTAACCTTGTAGGAGCATCCTAACATGGGGTAAAGAACGAAGAGGAGGTTCCTCCTAGAACTTCTTTTATGATAAGGTCCTTCCAAGAAGAATACTGGGACAAGAAGTATGCACGCACAAATTCCCCTTGACTCCTCGACTCCCCTTACCCTCGAGGGGTAAAATGAAAAGCCCTTTCCTAACTGCTGAGCAGGAGCACGTGGAGGTCATGATTTCATTATGATCCAGCTGACACCAGCACTGGATGTAGTCTTACATTTCTCCATTCAGTACTGAGCTAAGCAGAGCGAGCTGGTGTGTGCTGAGAACCTCTCTGTGCCTGTGGTGTGCCAGGCACTGTCTTTTGTGCTCTTCCTTGTCAAAGCAGGTCCTCAGGGGCGATGGAGCAATTGGTGCCTCTTGTGCTCAGCCTTTAGAAATCATCCTCTACTTACAGGAGGCTTTTTTTTTTCCCCTCTTTCTGCAAGGCTTTATTTATGTGTTACACAGGAATTTGCTTCAATGGGAGCTAATGAACTGCAAAGAACTTGTTGCAGATGAACGCTGAGGAGATGCACAAGTGTGTGCGAGGGTGCCAAATGGCTCTCTAGCTGTACAGCAGTGTGTTGTATGTATTGTATGTGTATGTGTTGTATATGTAGCAGCGTAGCCTGGACGTACCCCGCGGTGTGAATCCCTCCTGCCTGGCTCTTGGTGGCCGTGGGATGAGCTGCCGGATCCCGGCACCGTTGGGTCGGGCAGCACTTGCTTTGTGCCACGCAGCCCAGTCCCCTTCACACTCCCATCCGCGCTGTCTCCCGCTGCTTCCAGGCCCCATCCTCATCCCAGCCCTGGGTCCCGTTGCTCCCTCCTTCCCACTGCTCCTAGATGGCAGGTTATCCGTATCCTTGGTCTTGGTCCTGTAACTCCTGGATATGAAGCCGCTGTGAGTCCTTAGCTATGGTATATTATTTGGGAAATGTTACTTTTTTCCTAAGCGGTTAATATTTTGAAGACCACTGCATCATTCAGCTCCGTTGCTTAGTGGTTAGCTTTCTACGTGTATCTGCTTTTATGAACATGATTATATGTCCAAGTTGAAATCAGACTATTCTGCAAACACTGGTGAGTGTTTCTGCTTGACTTTAGTTTATTGACGAAGCAACCAGCACTAATAAGTTAAGGCTGTCTCAATTAGTCCCCTGCAATATGGTTGTAAGTAACCCAAAAGCCGGCCACGCTTCCGTAATTGAATCGCTGCCTTGTTAGAGGTCCCCCGTGGCCAGGATTCAAATTGAGCTCAGCTGCAGCGCCTTTGTGCAGCATCCCCAGAAGCTCAGGTTTGGGAGAGCACCACGACTATCTGGGCTTCTTTTAATATGTGTAGTGTAGGCTTTTTAAATGCCTCGATGTCAACTAGCATTTTACAGCATAAGTTCTTAACTATGCTGGGGAAATGCAACTTCACAATTGAATAGATGGAAAAACTTGATAAATGGAAGAAATGCTGACATAAAACCAGATTTACCTAATAAAACTAAAAATAAATGTCATGCGTTGGAGATTTGGAAGGTAAATGTGTATTTAGAGTGGAACAGTGTTGGCACAGTGTTGTTAAAACTTATTTTAGTAAGCCTGTGTAAAGCATTCTTACCAGCTAATGATATGAAATTAATATACCTCGCTTGTGGTGCTCCTTTATAGGAGTGTTATTATATGGGATGGGCATAAAGCAGCTCTTGTCTTTTATTTGCAATGTTTTATGGTATTAATGTACCCTGTAGTAATCTATGGTTAGTCTGCGCTTTAAAAACCACTTTGAATGCATTGTGATTGAGCTGTAGCAACAGTTCCTATTTTTGTATAACACAGTATTTAAAGCACAGTATTAATGGGAGTCTCATTTGGGTGTATGTATGTATAAATATATATAAATATTTATTTTTAAGAAGCAAGAAAGATGAAGCGATGCCGTCGCTTGAGTAGCTGTCGCTGCCTGATAGATGCCTGGCAGCCGCTGGCTGGAGAGAGGTTTTCATTGCAAGTGACAGGTGCCACAAGGTTTATTTAGGAGAGCCTCAACCTTGTCCTGGTTAGCTTGATAATGTTGCCTTATGGATGTTCAACCACTGCATTTCCTGCGTTAGAGCCTTGTGTTACACCAATATTGCTATCTGTGCTGCCTCAACTACAAATTGGATGAACAGTCAGTGACACTTTTTCAATATTATTACATTAAACCAAGTGGATTTTGATTGATAACCTAATATTCAACTAATGCAAAACATCAATCATGGCAAGTATATTAATTATTTAATATTGCAGTCTAATTCAGAAATCGATGTGCTGCATGAGGGGAAGGGAAACTCGCTGTTCCCAGAAGACTTAAGACAGGGGATGATTAAAAAAAAAAAAAAGGAAAAGGGGAAAAAAAACCCCTGCTGTACTCCTGTGTGTTAGTTCGATACAAATCTTTATTCATTTGCCAATAATCTCTTCGCATTTTCCACTTCAGGACCATTTTTATCAGTTTTGAGGCCCATAATTGAATTAAGGCTGCTTTCAGCGAGCGCTGGCGGCCGCCGCAGTCACGGCGGGGACAGCGCGGGAGCCGCTCGCTCCTGCCCAGCCAGGGCTGCTCTCGAGGGCTACACCTCCAGAAAAATAGTCACAAGAATAAAAGTGTAAAAAAAAAAAAATTAAAAAAAAAAAGTGTGTCCTTTCCTGTGAGAAATTATAAAAATGTGTGTGAAAAACCTAACGTTTTTATTGGGGTTCCGGAAAGCAGACTGAAACTAGCTTTGCATGGGCTCCGCTTATCTTTGTGACTATGGTAATACCGCTTATGGCAGCCTGGTGATAAATACTGCCTCATGTAGAGTGAGGGCTTAAAATGAGTATTGGAAAACAGCTGTTTTCAGTTTTTAGGAAAATCTCTTATTTTCTACCTGTCTTTGTGTGCAGCTTCACATTGCAGAGTGTCCCTTGCCCTGAGCAGGGGCTGGAAAGCCAGGCTTAATCTCGTGCCATTTGCTGCCCTGGTGCAAAACCATCGGGTTTCACCAAAGTGGCTCCTCAGAGCTCAAAAATTTGTTGAAATAGATTTTCCTATTTGTGTTTTTGAGTGATCCGCCTCTTTGAGCGCCTGCAAAGCCTCGGGCAGAAGCAGCTGCAAAGCAAATCCGAGTGTGGATTCAATAAGTGCAGAATTACATTTGTTTTATTAATTTCAATATGAAACAGTGGGATAACTATATAAAATATTTTTAAAAATGAATGTCTTCTTGCATGGGTAAGTTTATAGCAATTGTAAGGCGGGTAGAACCAGAGGCTTTAAACAATTCTGCAGTTATCCATTTAGATGATGGATGTGCTTTAAATATTGCAAAGGTTAAGGAATAAAAAATAAAAATTTTGCATATTCAAGAAATTACATGATTTTGACGTTTCTGAGAAAACATAAATCATTGCAGACAAGGGTTTAGCAACTATTTAGAACTTTTGTTCTTCTGTTACAGGGACTCTGGAAACATCAAAGCTGGATTAGAACATCTGGTAAGTTTTAATTTTCTCTTGAACATTTGCATCATCTTTGATATCTGCATTCCAAATGAACACTTTTGAATGAGCTTTGAATACCTTGAATTGAGAAAGTCAACCATTTCCCAGAGGGTCAGCTTACTGTTATTATGTGAAGGCACTTACATTTTCATTTATCTTACCATTTCAAGGGAATTTTAATTTTTTTAAATTACTTTTTTTGATGTAGAGATAAAATAAAACGGGCTACAATCCTTGGATTGATGATTGCCTTAATTATAAACAAAAATTGTTTGGTGTCGGATTTTTGGCATATCCTGATCTGAAAACAACAAACTTGTGATAAAAAAAAAAAAAAAGAAAAACTCACACATAATCAAATATTGCATGCATAAATATGGTACGTTTTAGTGATTTGAAGTCTTTGAAAGAAGTGCACAGCTTTGTTTTTTTCTGTTGTCTTTGCTTTATGAATAATGTATTGACTTAAATTCCATTCAGTGCAGTAATATAAAATAGTAATTGAGATGCAAAATATTTTTGGTTTAAGTAAACATATTCAAACCGCAACTGATGGCAAGACATACTTAGCATTAAAAACTAATCAGTTGATCAAAACTGGAAAATACACAATATTGTCACAAGTCTGAAATTCATTGAGCTTAGAATGCTAGTATCAGCAATCATCAGAACATTAAGTAGTTCATCTGAACAGATTATTAAATCCCATTAAATCAAAATATTCACTGCTAATGGTACGTATACTTCCCTCGGTATATCACGGGAAATGTTTAAATTCATGCTTAATTTTTCCTATGGCATCTAAATATAAACTGCTCCGTAGCACCATTGAAATAAAACTTTATCACAATCTATTGCATGCCCACTTCTAAAAATAGCTTTCCATTGTTGCTTTCCATTTTGAGAATCATTTACAAAATACTGTTTTTAGAGGCTTGTATACCAATATCCTGGATTAACAGCGAGGAGAAAGGAGGTGTATTCTGGCATAGTTCCCTTTCATAATAGTGGCAAATTAAATACTCTTTTGCAACTAGTAGTTTGCATTTGTAAATGCAACAAACAGCTGAGCATCACGAATAGCCCGTAGTTTGAAAATTCATCTTGTTTGCCGCGTTCAGAGGTACCAGGCTCTTGGGCTTTTTTGCTTTTTTTTCTGTGAAAAAGGCAAAATATAGACTTGTCTTTCGTTTTTTGCCTTTTCCTCTTGGGCTTTTTATGCCTTTCCTACAACATCTCTCCTGAGAACAGGTGCCCAAGCCACTCTGCGCTTTCCTAGACATACGTGGGAATTTTGCTGCCTGGAATTGTCCTATCTCAGTGTTACGCAGGTTGTTTTTGAACTCCCAATAAACTGTAGGGATAACCACCTGGTTGCACTAATTCTACTACTTAAACTGCTACCCTTTCCAAATACTTGTAAGGAGTTTTTGGCCCTATTTCTTCCAAAGCTGGCAGTGAAAGAAGAGTCTTTATATTGACTGGATTGACTGCATCCCCCCTCATAGGCGCTACCTGGGCCGGGTGTTTGCGTGGCTTTTCTCCGCGTGCCTGTGCCGTGCACAGGATTGCAGCCCAGTGCAGTTCTTGTTTAGGTGCCTGTACAAGTAGCACCTGGTATCTAGCATCTAGTTACCAGATTAAATAAACTCGTATAGCTACTACTTTTGAAAAAGTGATAAGCATTTTACAAAATATGATTTGGAATTAGTTTCAGGCTAAAAATAGGTGCTTTAATGAGCAAAAAGTGTTTGGAGAGCTTCATGGTTGCAGCAGGCGGGTTAGAGCCGGCCCTGCTTGCTGACCTTGGGTGAAGGGGAGAGCGCTCTGGCTGAGCAGCAGGTCTGAACTGCCCTCCCGTGGGACCGTAAAGAGTGAAAGCTCCTCAGAAGCGTTTTTTTAGATAGCTAAAAGGGGAGAATGAAACACAGAATTTAATGGGGAAAATGAGTTGGGTATTCCAAAGCGTGGGTTATTATTTGCGAAATTTTATTTAGCTAATTCCTTTTCTGAGTGCAGCCGTTGAGCAACTGCCCCAGCCTTGGGCTGTGAGATCCCATACTTGCCCATACTATTAACAGCCGGGCTGAAACAGGCGCGCGGAGCCGTCCGTGCGGCTTGCCCACGAGAGGCCTCTCGCTTGCCTCTCTGGGTAACATTTCAAAGCAGTGACCTGCTGGTCCTTGCGGTCAGGCAGCAGAGTCTGTCCGCTCTCAACGATGGAGCGCAGCCTGTCGCTAACCGCTTCTTTGGCCCCTCGGCGCTCTGGGAGCAGAGAGGGCCGCGTGGGGCCACGTGTGGCTGCGTGGGGCCGCGCCGGCGCTGCTGCGAGCGACGAGGGCCCGTGGCTGCGGGCACAGCTCCGCGCGCTGCCTCCTGTGCTGCCCTGCGCTCTCTGCCCCTCTGGGTGCCTGCCCTACAACACGTCTGCCCAGCCCCTAGCAAAGGTTGCCTCTGCCTGGACTGCTCTCAGCTCGCGGAAACGTTTTCCACCAAAGAGCAGTCCCCCAGACCCTCCCGTTAGCTAGGAAGTGCTCACACCTCTTCATCAGGCAGCTCTGTCTTTGCTTTGTTGGCCCCTGGTTTTGGGGGCCACGTGGTGCTGGCCTGGGGCAGCTCTGTATCGGCCTGTGGTGATTAAAGACCAGCCTCCTAGCAGGACTTGGGGCTGGCAGGGCCTAACAGCATCATTGGCTCCTTAACGAGCTGTAAAACCAAGCAGCTGACTATTTGTATTTGCAAACGATTAATTAACACTCTTAATATGAGCAATTATGTTTATCTGTGCATCCTGGCAAGATTCCATTGCCTTCTGCACGCCTGAATTCGCCCGCGCCGAGTGCCTGTTGGGCGCGTGCGTTCCTCCCCAGCAGTGGTACCGCAGTGGCCAGGGCGGCGCAGTGGGCACTGAGGAGCAACTCAAAACAAGAGCACGTTTCATGGGGTGTCCCCCCCCCCCAGCACCAGCGCAGACCCGGTGGGCAGGGGGGCTTCTCCTGGGCCCCGTGGTTGGCACACGAGTCAGTGCCTGGGGGCCCTGTGCTGCAGCGGGGCCGGCAGGGGTGCAGGAAGCCTTTTAAAGCAGGGAAATAAAGGCAAAATGAAAACGTGCAAGCAGAATTTCTATCTGGAGGTAAACAGATTAGTGTGGGGAAAAGCAGTCCCGCAAGATGCTGTGGTGTCACAGGCCTTGGAGATCTTAGGCTGTAGCGTATGATGCCATAAGGAAGTTTGTATTTATTTCCATGTAAGTTCCTGATCTTCACATCCGTCTCTCATCCTGTACAGACTTAATGCATTTTACCTACGTTTATGCATACATTTTTAAAGTCATTAGTTTGCTATTTGAAAAGCTGCAAGTTAAAACCTTCAACTTGTTTTATTTATTGAATCCTCTGAAGACTTCCTTTGACAAAGGACAGTAGATAGGAGTTTTCTTTTGGAGCATGAAGTGTGAAAATGCAGCTGCTGCTGACATCTCCCTGGCCAGGCTATGGAAATAACCAACTTTTAACTTGTCAGAAGTCTCAAGTCTTTCAGAAACAGCCAAGTTGCAGTCATCTTACTGTCGAATGTAGGTTGCACAAAAAGTGTTGCTCGTTAGTAGTTAAGCTTTGGACCAGGTTGGCACGAGGTGATCACGTAGCCAAAGACCAACGGCTTAAGGATAACCCTGGCAAAACGTACTGTGTGTGGGCTGCTCTGCCTGGCGGCAGGAACGGAGCGGGTCTGTGCAGGCGAGCGGGCAGCTCGGGGCCCGCGTGCCGCGAGCGCGGCCGCTGCTCTGCCCTGCCCCGGGCTCCGCAGCCCTCGCCAGCCCCTTTGCTCCTCGGCCGCCGCCGCGCCGCACCGCCCGCAGATGTCCAGGAAGGAGCTCCAAACACCTTGAAGGGGTTGTTGGTCGCGGACGGGCGCGTTTCCCATAAACTTTTCTACGGAACAAAGTTTTAGCCGATCACTTGCCATTAGCTGCTGCCGGTTAAACCAGAGGAACTGGGCATAAAACAGCCCGGGCATCTTTAATGTCTCTGTGTCTTTATTAGACGGGAAACTTTGATCCCTTGGCATTTAGCAGCAGAGCTCAGCGCCGAGCCCGAGCGCTGAGGGGAGCACGCGGGGCCGGGGCGCCTCCTTCCCCGGACCCCATGCGCTTTCTCCTTGCCGTTCCCTACCTATTTACTCCATAAATTTGTTTGACTCCTATTTTGCGTTGTAATTTTTAAAAGGCAGATCTGTGCGTAAGTGTTTCGGTGTTGCAGACAGATTACAGGAATGATCAGATGGAGTAAATAACCCTGTAAAATATAAAGAGTGTTATTTTCTTTGGCATCTGCATAAAAAAAAATGCGCTTGTGGATGTTGTTTCCAATTGCAGCAGCGGTTTGTACGCAATTTCAGTAATTTGATCGTAGCTGATGAAAAGCTGACAAGATTTCCACAGCGCCCCATTAGATGAAAGCAGCATGAAACCACAGGTTAATCTGCAAACAGATTTTCATGCTTATTACTCTAATGATTCCATCATATTTGATGTAGCAGGCTGCAAGGCGTCTCTCGGCAGCAACAGTGTGCTCCATTTTGATCTCTCTACTCATTAAATGATGTAGTAATTTGACTGACCTCTGACCAGGTGCATATCTATTCATAATTGCATGTCATTCTGATGGGGAAATTACTTGAGAGAAACCGAAGTATTCATCCTGCTTTCCAAGTCAAAAAACTAACAAAAGAAATATTGCATTAATTTTCAAATGATGATATTACATTTAGTGCCTAGGCCCCATATATCAAAATCTGAAAACTGCTCAGTTACTATATGCGCTTAATCTTAATGGTATCTGTGGATGTCAAGGGCATGGAGGAAATTAAATCGGAAAGTGCAGATAGACCTAAGAAGACATTATCTCTTGATGATTGCAGTTTTGATAGGTATTTCAGTGAATTTCA
>JAVCKT010012320.1:0-15662 GCA_032273925.1 Rhynchotus rufescens | reverse complement strand
AGGATTAGGTATCTAACTCCATTTGATTACTTTAAAAATTGCTGAAAGAAAGAGAGGACTAACTCACTAGAACAGCCAGTCCTTGCCTCTAGGAGAACAAGATACAATGCTATGTAGGAAAACGGAGAAAAGATAACAATTCATAATTTATATAAATTTCATTACATGTGCAGTTACACAGAAAGCAAAGAGACAGTTTCTGCCTTTGAAATATCTCCTCAGAGGAGCAGATTTCCGTATTTCCACACCTCTGGAAGCCATCAGAAACCACCAAAAATGCTGCAGGTTTTAGTATTACCTGCAGTTCCATGGATAGAAGAACACAACCCAACATATTGGATAATTCACAACTTGCTCTACAGCCTTAAGTAAATTACAATCTGACTTAGAGTCCTCTTCTCTAAAATTGCATAGAGATAACCAGAAAATAACATATTGGACAGTACATGCCTTTTTATTCTGAATTAGAATAAACTGAAAAGTTCACATTATTTTTCCTCAGATTTCAAACAGTAGAGTCTGAAATACATTTTTTACAACATTCCAGCAACTTACTCTGTTAGCGCAAAAATGTGGCACTCATTTATAAGATACTGTGCACAAGAAGTGTAGAATGAAAAAAAATAAAACAGAACTGACAAATGAAATGATTATACTATGGTACAGCACTACAGATTTTTTTTTTCTTAAAGAAAAAGAATTTTTTTCCTTTTTCCTCTACATTATTGAAAATGTAGATCTTCAAAAGAAAAAGCTTCAAAAGTAAAACTTAAAAAAAAAATCTCTTTTTTTAAATAAAAGTAGAATAAAAAAAATACTTTATTATTATTTACTTTAAATAAAAGTAAATAAAAAAAATAAAAAATAAGAAGAAGAAGCTCTGAAAAGTTTTCCAATGAAAATACCTTCACCCATCCATATTTACCACTCAGCTTCTCACAGATGTCACTATTAATTAATACCTGCAAAGTTATCAGCACTTGATAGAAGCTCCACAACTCTTATAGAATAGCTGCCTCACTCTAGGCTGCAGGAATCAGTATCCATAGATATGAATCATCATTACAGAGATAACAGCAACAAGTGGAAAACAAGTCTTTGTATCCAACTCCAGAGCTGAGAAGAAAACGAGAAGCAGCTGCCTTCCTGATGGGGCCCATAACTACCCTCCAGGATAGGGCCAATATCTGTTAATTTTGAAGTTATTACTAATTCTCAGCTAATTCATCTGCAATACAGCACATTAACTTATCTGCTTGGTCTGCACATTACTATGACCAACAAAGAAGCTCCTCACAACTCTTGAATTTTTATAATCACATTTTTACAATTTCAGGTATTTCAACTTTGACTTTTAATTTGCAATTCATAAAAGTTGCAGGAAATGTTAGGGTTTCCTAGCAGCTTGGGCTCCTCTGACAATAAAAAAAGGAAAGTAAATCATTATTTGAAATGCAGGAGAAAGTTTGTAAGCCATATGCTTGAAGTAGGCTGCAAATACAGACACTCTTCACTTTCCTTTGAAGTGTTTGTAAATAAGATGGTCTTCATTCATCTCAAACTAAAGATTTTCTTTCTCCTGACGGGTTTTACCCAAACAAAAGACCACAGAAAAACATTAGGAAAAAAAAATGGATAAAGTTAAAGCGCTCTCAAGCATCAATGGCCCATATTTAAATTCAGGCAAAAGTCTGTTTGTTTTCCCTCTCTCCCTGCTTTAGTAATTTTATTTTAACAAATTGCCAAGAATTTAATTATCTCACTAGAGAGGTTATGGGTTTGTATAGCCTTATTAATGGATCAAAATCATTCTACGCTTACTGATTTGGCAAAAAGATGCATGGTTGTTATAATGATTACTAGTTGGCAAATATCTCACACAAATTGCCTGGAAACTTAGTCATATCAGATAAACGCCTCGTTCAGACAGTCCGTGGGCCGTGTTCAATTTCTGCAAGAGTAAATTAAAAATGTAATTAAGTCAGGCCCTCAAAATTGTAACCACCTAAAGCTGATACTGCTTTTGTTCCCATTGCGCTTGCACGTGCAAAAAAGAAAGATTAAAACTTGTGCAAGGGGCAACTCCCAGCTTGGGTATCTGTGCCTTCCCAAAGCCCTTCCCAAACACACTAGAAAAATCTAAAAAGTCCTTCTGTATCACATAGAAATAGATAACTAGCAAAGCTATTCTGCATCTTCATATGAAGAATGGCTTTGGGCTGGTTTCCACGTCTGTGTGTCTGACTCTTAGGGAAATAACCACGTGTTGGATGGTTATGAACAAAATTAACACTTTATGTCTATATGAATCCACATGAACATACACCTCCAACGTCAAAGCATAAAACAGAGGAGAAATAGGGTGTCACAGAGGGAAGTGGCAAACCTGTTTGACAACAGCCATCCATTTGCTCTTATCAGTCTAATACTCCAGTCAGGCTTTCCTATAGAACAAATAAATTTATCATAAAAAGAGTAGTATCTACAAGTAATGACATAACACATGCACTTTATACTTCTTTACATTAAGGGCTGCTTTCTTAGTCAAGAGCATAGTACTAAGAGAAGAGTCTTCCTCTTCAGGGACATTGCTATGGCAACTGGAAGCGTAACCTTAAGATATACACTACGTTTGGGAGACTTCCACTTCAAGAAAAAAGGGAGAAATACAATATATTAGGGGTCTCGTCCTCCTTCCTAGGGGTTCATGTACAGAATTACTGTACTTACCCCATGAATATTAGGTTGCTATTGTAAACCACTTGCTAACCTCTTCTGAAATACAATAGCTCATATGATAGATACTCTGCTGCCAGTGTAAATATTTTGTAACGAACTATATTGATCTCTTTGTTAAATTCTTAATGCTTTGGGTTGTGGAGTAAGTCTAAAATCAATACGGACATAAATTTTAAGATGGATTGCAATGATTAATTGTATTTTTGGCTAGAGGCAGCAAGGGGTAGATCTTCCCCAAGTTGGAAGAGCTGATTTCATATTTTCCAACTTAAGTGCCAGGCTGTGGATCCCACCTCATTCACAGAGATAGCACCAAGTTTGGGTGTCAGTCAATACAAATAGAAATAGAATGTAGCAAGAAATAAAGATTCTTCAGAAAAATAAATTTCAAGTACTCTGTGGAGCAATGATAACATGCCTAGTGGAAAACCAGTTAGAAAACAAATGCCTAGGGAAAACTTTTGCAGTCAATAATAGTAATGATCAAGTGGAGAAGAGAGGTACAAGCCAGTGTAGGGGTCACCTCTAATAATATTCTGTATTTGTGTAGCAAGAGCATCAGGGAAGGAGCTCTCTGAAGAGGTGTGCTGAGGAGTCATTTGCAAAATGCCACAGTGACACAAGTTAATGGACCTGAATACGGAGCCCTGTTTAATGCTTGTTAATGATCGTTAACACTGGCACCAGCATCGACGCAGCAGTGGGGACGGACACCATTGATCTGAGAAGAAATTACCCGAGATCTGCTTTTAAGTAAGCAAGCCATGAGGTCCCTTGGAGATATCAATAACAGGGGAGGAGAAAGGAGGGCTGTGCACACAGTAGATGACAAGGGGACTCAGGAATGAAGCCCAGTAAAAGGTGCCAATAGCCAATACCAAAGAGCAGGCTGCATGGGGTTAAAAACAACTGGAAAATCCTGTATTTCACCAGTTGTAGCACTGTAGAGAACTCAAAGGAGGAATACACAAGGTCTACATGAGCAATAGGCTCTACAACTGCTCATTTCCTGGGCAGAGAAGAGGCAGATGAAGGCATCCATCATCCTCAGCTTCTTGCCCCACACAGGAACCACCTTCTGCCAACTTTGCACGTGGCCACGCAGAGACCTGAGGCGGCGAGCTCCACTCCCAGGCACCAGGCCCTGCATGTGAAACGTAAGAGCATCTCTGCGGCATGGAGCAAAATATTTGTTTCATTATAAAGGTTCCTAGTGAAAAAGGCTATTTGTTTGATAACAAATCACTACAGAAATAAGGTGAAATCCCCAATTCCAGGGGGAGGGGAGTGCGTGGAAATGTCTCCATCCCCTTTTAAGGGGGGAAATAAATCAACACATCTGCCAAGCAAATAATCTCATGCCTTCTTACTCTCAATCCTACTTTGGACATAAAACCACTTCTTTCCGTTTCCATTTCCTGTTCACAATTAACATTTTTGTACCTTTATACCCCCTCCTATTATTTTTTATTTACCTTCCACTTCATATGCTTTCTGCATCTAGAGTATTTAAGAATAAATTCTTTTGGTAACTAGACACCTGCAGGAAAGAATAGTATTAATATTAATAAGAACAACAACAATGGAATTATTGCAACTAAACTCCAATCTAACACAAAAATGCTAAAAAGACCATAATTCTCCCCAAGCCTAAAGAGCTGCTGGTGGCAATGCCCCTGCCCTGTCCCTACGGGATGCACAAGGAGCCACGTGCCTGGGACCAGCTGCAGGCACCTCCACATCCCTCATCCCTTCCCAGTCCTGCCCAAATCAAGACGTTCTCAGTATAAGCTCAAATAAAGGCCCAAATGTCTCTCTTTAATTCCCTAATGAGATAATAGAATTATTCTGCTACCTTGCACCCACTTTAACTCTTTGAGCCTGTCACATTAATGCATCAGTGCAAGAGCACCAAGCCAAACCTTTAGCCTTCTGTTTGGCAGATGCTGATGGGGGCTTGGTCGCTCTGCAGATGTTGTGCCTCACTTTGCCCTTTTCCAGAGGATTTTCCAAAACTTTAAAGAGCATTTAGCTTTGCTTTGGGGTGGAGGGCAGCAGCAGAGATTGGAGGGTGTAATAGCCAATTATCACATTGGAAAAAGAGTAAATAACAGCATTCCCCATGTGACATTTCCACAGTTAACTTTAACGGCAAGCAAAAAAACCTGTCGACTAAGTTTAAAGCAGAAAAGGAAAAAGGATTTAAATACTTAAAAAAAAAAAAAAAAAAAAAAAGGAAAGGAAAAGAGAGTTCTACTTATACACCACTAGAGCCTATGAAAGCAGCCTGTGGGGAGGATTTCTGCAGAGGAGGACTCCGATATTACAAACATAAAAGAAACAAAATTGTGGCTGGAAGATAAAGCTAGACTAACTATCCAAGTATTTTTAAGCAGGGGCAATTAAACATTAGTCTTTACCTAGGAACATAGTGATTCATTTGGCACACAGAAATCCTTGAAACAAGAATGGGCAATTTTCTGTTAAAAAAAAAAAAAATACACCCAGCTACTGCAGAAACTGCTTACAGCAGGAATCACTTCTTCAGTCTCTATTCTCTATTCCCTCCTAGGAGGTCAAGATGCTAAAACTTTCAGATGGATGCAAATTATTCTGTCCTAAGAGGAATAAAACGTAGCAGTAAGTAGTTACTCATTTTCCACCCAAAAGCTTCCTGCACCAAGTTCAGGTAGAACTTAACCTGCCAATATCAGTGTCAAACACTCCCCTGCAGCTCCACACTGATGAGTGCTGTGTATTAAGTTATATATTTTATTCTCCATGCATGTAATGTCACTGCTGCAATGTTACCATACCAGGAAACAAAACATAATTTTAGCCTACATCTTTAAAATAAAAACAGAAGCAGAAAACAGAGACACTACGTGGTAAGTAGTCCCAGTATATATGCTTCCCAGTATATTCTAATGAGCAAAAAAAAAAAAAAAAAAAAAAAAATCACTTGGCAACTTAGTGGCTTCTTTGGCAAACAAATGGTGGAAACGCCTTCTTACTCATTTTCATATTGTCTGAGAAAAACAGCACTGCAGAAAATCTGAATAGTAGTATGACCATAGTGATAATAAAACCCAGGACTATCTTTATCACATAATATTTCTGATATAATTTCCAACAAATGGAAAAGTTAGCAGATATGTGATGACACTGCTCTAAACAAGATTGTCCATGAACACAGGTTTTCAAACAATACTAATAAAATTATCTTCCCTCCTATGAGCTTCTTAAGACAGATTTCGAGAGGCACAGAAGAATCACCAAAAACAGGAGTTTATCAGCAAAATCCACATTTTGTTTTAACATATCTGCAAAATTACTTAAAGCATCTTTATCTTCCCATAGACTGTAGGATAGAGTTCAAAAATACCACAATCCACCTGCTTTACACGTTTTAAAGTATTTAACAGGATGTGAAGTCCATGCACAACCCCTTAGGCAGCCAGGTCACCCTGGTATTGGAATCTATATATATTTCAATGCAGAGGATATTCTACCTACCCTACTCATGCCCACCAGGGCTGCCAAATGAGTGCCAAATGTGACAATTTGGGAGCAGCACAGATTTTGTACACAACTTGCACAGGGAGCTATTACCAGTATGTACCTGCCAGCCCTTCATGAGCATTTTTATTGACAATATCCGGTTCTTACTTAGGGATTAGTTAGTATTAGGATCAGTATTTTGTAGAAGGCTGAAAGCCAAGGCGGTTGCTAAACTGCATATTTAGCAGGTAACAGCAAATTAATGAAAAGCTACTTTGGTTTGGTGAGCTCATCAGCCCCTGTTAGGGAATCCTTACACCCTTATGAACACAGACACACTAGAAGACCGTGGTAATTTATATATTTACTCTTGTCAACCCATGATGAAGATGCAACAAACTAGGACCTCGCAACACCAAAAAATATTAAAAAAGTAATTCTCGGGTAAAAATAGAGACTGATGACACATTTCACCCTTTTCGTTCTCATACGATATGCACGCACCCTGGTTAAGCCCACTTCATTCTGTAGAGCATAAAGCAAAAATTTAATTAAAACATATAGATTCCTACAAATGAAAACCATTGCTACTCATCACAGAATGGCAAAGTTGATTAATTGAATCATTATTTTCCTTGCAAAGTTATTCTGAATTCACACACACAGTCACCAGAGCACCAAACTCCTCCCGACTGCCAAACATTCCCTAAAAATACAGTATTTTGTACAAAGACCACTGCCGTTCCTCTGATTATGGCATCTGGCACAACATACCAAAATATGCATCCAGTTGCAATGACATGAAACAGATGGGCACTATTGTGCTATTTTTCCATTTCTTGCCAAAAAAAGAAATATGAATAACACATTTAATCAAGAGAAAAGGACTTTAAAAATTACATTAAAAGTGAGCATTATTCATTGATAATTTGCACATCACTTATACATCATTTAATAAAACAGAGCCTTAAGTACAATTCACAGGCTTCCAAAAATGACTAAGAGCTGTAAAAGTACACTGAATTAGTGTGAAATATTTAACATCCATTCCAGACACAAAGCCTTAGAACCAGACTGCAGGTCCCGAAACACAGCTATTAACAGAACTCATCTTTCTGCAACCCATAAATAAGGTCCAGCTCTTAAAAAACAACTTTTCATTACTGCTTTCAACTCAGTCAGTAGCTTAAACTGAAAGAAAAACTGAAAGAAACTAAAAAGAAAATTTTAGAAAGTGCCTTTCTACTAGACAGAGCTTTAAAATTAGAAAACCACTTAAAAAATTAATGAAAGAGTCATGACTCAGAACTACAAAGAAAACCAGGACACCAAGCAATTTCAAGCGAGTCTGAAGTTTTAACCAATTCCTTCTCACTGCCTGGACAGCAATGTTCAAAATTCAACATTTGACACTCAAAATGATTTCCTACTTTCAAGCTATATGAGATATTAGACACTTACCATTAATCCATTTGGCTTCTGGATTATGAACTACGAACTCTTTCCTGAAGAGATCCTCCAAGGACAATCTGGTTTCTGATGAATTTGCAAGCTCATCTAAAAGAGAACAGCATCATTTTAGATGGATACCAAAAAAACATATCCAGTGCAGTTTGCAAAATGTCAGAATTACAGAACCAGATTATATAGTTGAAAGGTCCTGCCAAAATCAGTAGTAACACCCAACCAAGCCAGACTGCAAACTAATACAAATATTTCCACAGCATGAAGGTCAGATTGATTGCCCAAGACATAGGAGAGACACTAGATAAAATACTCCTTAAAGTAGTCATTTTACAACAAATATTACCTGTCAGATACATCATTATGTGCATTTTATGGTCTGTGCTTGCACTGCAGCGATAACAAGCACATAAACTATTGTGCTTCCAAACACTGGCCAATATGGATCTTCCAACTCTGCCTCCCTCGTGCAACAGGTTAAATAGATAAAAAACAGCAGTGATCTCATAGGTGATCTGTCACACTGATGTGCAAAATGAGAGGCACAATTAAAGGAAAATCCGCGGTTTGCTGTCAAATCCAAATTTTCTCATGACCGTTCTCACACCACCCCTATACACTTAACCTTGTTGGTTATTCAAGGCTATTTAGCAGAGCAGCTGTGGCTAAAAGATGTGCTGGGCTTAGTGGGTATACGTTGCTCCTGCACCAGGAGAAGTAAGCATCTAATTGCATCCCAGGCAAAGAACTAGGCAGATGCCCAGGCAGCAATTTTCTCAGAATCACAGAATCATTAAGGTTGGAAGGGGCCTCTAGAGATCATCTAGTCCAACCCCCCTGCTCCAGCAGGAACACCTCTTCAGCCTTTAATTGTCCCTGGCTGGTATCTGGGGAGGTTACAGCAGAGCTTTGCTGCGCTGGGGCTCTTCCCTCCTCACAGGGGCTCAGATGGACCTGCCCCAAGCTGAGCTGGCAGCCAGCGGCAGATCTTGTCATTCCCCACAATGATATTAAATAGTTTAGCTGATATTAAAGAGTTGATATTAAATATGCTGGACACATAGAAAAGAGCATCCTGAATCCCCACAGCCAAGAGCTCTTGTATCATCTTACATGATGCGTTACAAGCACGTTTTTAAACAGAACTAAAACAACTTGTGCTCTGCAAAGGTGGTAGCCTGCAATGTGCTTCAGATGGAAACGTGCCCCCTTCCTCATGAATAAAGTCAGTCCCAGCCCAGCTGCTAGTCCCTACTCAGGCAGACTCAGTAGCAGAAGGCCCTGGTGAGATGCAGTGCAAGCTGCTGCCCACCACCTCCCATGGCTTCCCATCCTCTCCCATAAGACAAACATCCTAATCCTTGACTAAGCTTCTCGCCATCTTTCTGCTTTCTGGGGATGAAAATGGCCCGTGTGGGCTTTGGGGCCTTTTCAGCCCCTAGCCCGGCGTGGCATTCCACTTTCATACGGAGCCACAACACTTTAGCAAAGAGGAACATCAGCTCTCTTGATCCATACCCAATCCCTCCACTTGCACCCAGGGGACCTCCTTTGCTGCTGCTCCTCCCAAACTCCACCGTTTTGCATTTGCTGTCGCTCAGGCCCTGGCCCTGCTCAGCTCCACGATTCCAAATCTCCCAATCCTTCCTTCACACAACAGGCACATCCCACCCCGCTCCTGCTGCTTGCCCCATTCCCAGGGACCCCTCCCAGTGGCCAGGAGGCTCAACCTCTGCTCGCTGCAACCCTGCGCATCTTGCCCCAGCCCACATGAGCTGTCATGTTGCAAAAAGTTGTCTTATTGAAGACATGCTACTTTTTTCACTTTTTTTTCCCCTCTTATTTTTTTTTTTTTAGTAAAAATCCCTTAGAAATACGTATTGGAAGGATATCGGATACCTACGCTGCTGTCTTACAAGTCATATCACTGTCAGGTAATCATGACATAAATCATATTTTTAAATAACTGTTCAATCTGCAATTAACTTATCTTAAGTCGAAATGAGACAATTTCCAAGTACATTTGAAGAGTAATTTTTTGCTAAGCCATTACTAAAACGGAATCTGGTTCTCAGTCTTTGACAGTAGCTTTCCCCTCTGTCAATATCCCACACTGGCCATTTTTTTGAGCAGAATATTGAATTGGCCAAAAAGTGATCTAAAATAATACTTTTGTTAGGTGTATGTAGCAATACATATACGTATCATGTTAGCTCTCAAAACACTGTAATGGGTGAATTTCCCTTCAGCATGTGAACAAATTGGTACACACTTGAAAAAGTACTTTTAAAAATCGCCTTTTTTCTACTTCATTAAGGCATTACAAAACCATCTTTCTCTCTTTCATTTCCATTTAAAATTAAAGTGTGATTAAAGGAATCATACTTTGAATGTCCTCATGCTATTTCATGAGTTTCTATTTTTCAATCTGAAGTTATGTAAATTATGGATAGCAAAGGTACACAGATCACAAGAGAGACAAACAAAACCAAACATTAAAAACTAATCACCACACTTCTTAACTGTGCTTTGAATAAACAGCTTAACAGTTCAACAACTGATACGCATTTAGAATCTATATTATCTTTGAGAAAGGAAAAACAACTCGACTGAAAATAGTCAGATTACCAAAATCTGCTAGATAATTTACAGTGATTACACAAAGCCTATGCAGTTTTAATCACAAACCTCAATCTTGTGGGTAAATACCTACTTCAGCAAAAAAGAATCACCACTGGTTCCCTTTCTATTAATTTGAAAAGTGTCATGAGATACTGTGTCAGGGGGCGAGTCTCAGCTCTCTCCTGAGAAGAATATTCATCCACTGGACATAATCCAAATGGATCCTCGTCCTGGAGGTCCCTTCTATTCAATGCAATTTCACAAAAGCATTTTCTGGCAGTTTGGCCGACCTAAACGTTCCCTAAGTTTTTTTTTTTCTGCAAAGCTGCCCATTTTCTTTGCATCAAGAGAGAGCAAAGCTGACTACATTTTGCCACAGAGTTCACACGCCACTCTGCTTGACAGTCATTACCATACATCAGCGTGCACGGCTTAACTGCTGCCATCAATATGTATCAGGAAAGGAGGACCTCGTACAGTGTTAAGAGCCTGTCCAAAGCATACGTTAACCCGATGTGGGAACTACTGCCATTCCCAAGGAGAAGAGCAGTGCTAAAGGTTGTGGCTGCACCAACATGGCAATGTTTGCACAACTCTTACGCTCTTCTGAGACTGCTTTTTGGATAAATGCTTTTGCTTTCAGTTTTATTCCCAAGGTACTTTCTGCTTTTGTTCTTTCTTCTTGAATAGCTTTTCCCATAACCGTCTCCAGCTCTTACACACACAAAAATCACTGGATTTGTAACTAACCTCCTGGGAGGACAGGTAGGCTCCTTCTCTTAAATCCCAAGAGTTTCCATACTACCTCCAGCAAGAGTCATCTCATTTTTGCCATCTTCCTGCACTTCATTTCAAAATATTCTTCAAAATATTCACCTAATTGTGCAGAAAACTGGGGACACGAGGCCACCAGCAAGAGCAGGCTGGGCTGTGAGGCCATTCAAGCCCTATCACTGATCTCTCATTGGGCTGCAATGGTCTGTTCTTCCACTTCTCCATCGCTCTGCTGACAGCAGTAACACTTCTGCAAAGCTCAGGTGTTAGCACAGAAGACAAGCAATATGCAGGGGACCAGAATATTACTGCAGTTGCCACCACTTACTGGCATCACAACCATAACTGTGACACAAACACATTATTTCATGTTTTAACAGAAGATAAGATCAAGCTACATCCTCCATTTCAAAATGACTCTTAAGTAGCACTGCATACTCAAGATGCATTTCATGGGCTAATATATATATATAAAAAAAAAGCAGACATCAATATTTTCTATTTAGCTTTAACACTGCTTGCTCCTTTAACAGCAGGAACTGAAAAGAAAATCTCTCTGAAGCCCTTTCCATAGAGCTTATACAGATGTTTTTGCTGTAAACGTTTGTCATCTCATACAAAAACACTAGTCCCTATATTAGAACAAGCAATAAAATTGTTGTTCCACATTCACCAAGTTCAATGGCACCATTTTAGTGTACACAGACTTAGAATTTCCTGCATTACAAGCAACACAATACATACATAATTGTAAGTGAAAGCGATTATTTTGGTTGGATCTAGCTTTACTAATAAATACATTTTGCCTTCGCATAATTTGAATTAAAATGCTTTATAGAGACCAGTCAAGCTCCTGAACTGCCACCATCTGTAAGTGTCAATGTCCTCACTAAAAAATAAAAGTGGCTTGAAGCACTGTCCTTAGGGGAATTAATATGAAGTCTAAAAAAAGCCGTCAGCAGAGAGAGACTAGGGAAACAAATTCCTAATGCTCAAAATAGCAATAAAAAGCAATGCATTCTGAACTACACCATGCTATTGCATTACATAATTCTCACTACTGTCCTGTCTTAATTTATATCTGCCATATTTTATGAGAAGAATTTGCAAAAACAAATGCTTTTAACAACAGACTTGGTGCACTAAGCTCCCCTCAACCAGCAGTTTCCAAACTTAGGAGGCATTCTCTGCCTTTTTTCTCTTCTTGAATATTAGACATCCAAAGTCATTTGGTCTATGTTCAGCACCAAATAACTTCTCCTGCAGTTCAGCTTAACACCCACTAAAAAACTGACGGAATATTAGAACAGTCTCTTTCAAAAATGTATTAATGAATCATGAAAGCGTAGGGGAAAGAGCACTGAGTAGGATCAAAGATCGGTGAAGCAGATATCCTACACTAACCCCCTAAACCTCAGTTTGGTGTTTCCAGCTAGCAAAAAAAGAACCCTAGTTTTATAGGCTCAGATCACTTTGGAAAAAAAGACTCTTAATTATACCAAGCTCTACAGTCTCCTTGGGATATCTTAGAGCATCTGAGCTGACAGAACTAGTTTTCACTTGCATGATTTGAACAGAAATGTAGGTCCCAGATTACATAAAAGTTTTGCAGCAAACTCTCAGGATTTGCAGGAGCCCCAGAGATGCTGTAATTAATTGAGCATTTTTTACCATATTAAAAAAAAAAGAAATAAAATAAACAAATTTCCCTAGGTTGCTTATTCTTTTTTTTTTTTTTTTTTTTTTTTTTTTTACAGGAGTGCCTTCAAAGACTTCCATTTACGTTCTTCCATCATTAATAATGCTGTATAGATGTAAGAGCCAGATCTGATGCTCATTATCGTGAATTCCACCACAACCCTTCTGAGATTCCACAAGCCTTAAAACCAAAAGAACTTCTCCTGGAAAAGAAAAACAGCCTCCCATCTCAAAGTGCACTGGAGCACACCAGCACTTGCCCTCGTATTTGTCTTTCCTTGCCCCCTGGAGAACTCCCACACACGCTCCCTGAGACTAAAGCGACACAACTTTGTTTTTATTTCTATCAAAATGCTCCAAGTGGATATAAGCAAACAACCATCTCTTTAGCGTTCCCTGGGTATCCCATGCATATGCAGTAGATATTTCTACAAATCAGGAGAAGCAGAGAAGTCTGTACTATGACTACATGCTCTGCACTCCTACTGCAAAATTCTTGGTTGTTTTCCATTCATTCCCAGCACCTTTTCTCAGGACAGTGACAGGCCACTACTTCACTTTCTCCTACACAAACTCACCCAGCCTCCCATCACGACTTTGTCCAGCAGCCAAATAACTTGGAACCATCATTAGCCTAAACCACACATCTCTTGCCCTTCGCTTTTATAAAACTTTTAAAGTTTTTACATAAACTTGCACAGCAGAAAATTTGCAGACTCACGCTTATTATCCAGACGTACCATTCAGCTCAGATACTTTCCACTATGACTTTAAATCTGACCAGCAGAAATCAAACACCTATTGTATTTACTGCCTCTGCAGAGTTCCCTTCTCTTGGGTTTCTACCCATAGAGTTAAATGGTTGCTGCCCCAGCCATAAAACATTTGGGAAAAAAAAACCCGCACAGATTACATTAGAATAAACAAAACATTACGCATAATTATTTTTCTATGTGCAATAGATTTTATTCCCATTAATTGCCCACTTCTTTTTTCTTTTTAAGTAAACTGTTAAAGAGTTTCCTCTCTTTTCCATTTTGAGAGCAAGAAAAGGGATGAAGCTTGGGCATGCCTGGCTGAAAGATGCATCCTTCTGCTTCACCAAGAAGCTTCACTCCCTGTCTTAGACTTAGCTATTTGTCTTCTAATATATTTCAGATTCAGAGGTGAGCTGGGAGAAGGCTAAATCTTGAACTCAGTTCTCGCTTGCTGAGGCTAAGGATCCCTTGCAGCCATCTCCAGGCTGACACAACCCTCAGGACCTGCTGCTACAGCCAAATACTGGTGCTCCATGAGCCTCCGGGAACTCTGAGTCCCCACGGACATCAAATTTATAGTAGCCAGGAGTTAAAAGCGCTCAAGGGCAAGAGATATTTTCACATTTATATGTCATTTTAATGACCGCGTTATGAATCATACATCTTCAGTAAGAGAAATAAAGAAGTAGGTTACCTGGGGTTAAAAGAATGACAGACATAGTGATGAGTGAACAAACAACTAGAATCACCAGCAGCGCAATAGCAATTCCCTTCCAGTTCCTCTGCGGAGGGCTGTTACTTCCGAGTTCCTATGGGAATGGAAAAAAATAAAATAAAATAAAATAAAAGGAAAAAGGCCATGTTTCATCAGCAAATATTTCTAGATGCATTACTGATAAAATACATATTTACAATCATAGCAAGGGAGCTGAGCACCACCCCACCCCCTCAGTTGTTCACGCAGTCACCCAAAGGGGCATCACCCTTGCACCTTTCTATAGAGATGTCCTTTTTTAAAAAAAAAACAATATATATATATACATGAAATTTTATTTCCCTAAGAGACAATCAAATGAGATTATACAAGCTGTCCAAGATATGACTGGTGTTAAAAAGTGCTGAATATAAACTTCAGGACAATATCAACTAGCAGTTTACACGATAATTACAGAAATGAAATGCAGCAATTTACTGTAATTCCACCTAAAGTGGTACGGACCATAAAGGTTTAAATACACATCCTTTTTAATGCATGCTATTAAACTTATTTGTAATAGAAAACATTTACAAAACTGCCTCAAGCTCAAAATACTCCGCATTAAATCGCATTACTCATCTTTATACAGTAGTTCAACTGCAAACTACTCCCCTATTACTCATAAAAAATAAACAGTAGCTTGTAACAAATGCTAAACCAACGCTTCTGTAAGTACTAATACACTTCAATGAATCTGCTCCGTGGTTGCACGTTTAACTCCCATTAACACGAGTCAGTTGGGATTGAGGTTGGTCATTGCCTCTGCTCATAGCCCAGTCCGGGGCCAAAACTGCACATAAGTATCTCACAACTTCACAGAAACACAAAAGCTGTAAGAAAGTAGTTTCATATAAGCTCAACTTGCTCTCTTGCAGGAAACAACATATTTTCTATCTGCACCTGACACGTGCAAGTGCTTCTCTGCCACAATTATCCTTGCCTTTATTGATGCAAAATTAAGTTACGTAACATGAGGAAAAAGAGAAAACTAAAGGAAAAGAGAAAAGAAGGATTTTTCAGAAGAGAGTTTTAACCCACTTAAGAAGTTGAGCTATGTTATGCAAGTGCTACGCAACCTGCAAGAACTGAGATCCAGGTGAAGATGAACTGCAGTGTCCATCACACACTCCCATCTTCACAGCACGACTATGTAAAGGGCCATGTCCCCTCCAGCACAGCCTATGGCCACGGGCCTAAGTCTTTAGTATTTTCAGTGCCTTTATGGAAATTTCTACCTGTAAAAGATATTTTCTTTGCTTTCTCTCTCCATCTCTCTCCCTCTGTCCCTCTCTTTCTTTCCCTCCCTTCCTTCCTCCCTCCCTCCCTCAAAACAGCCCTGCCATAGATCA
>JAVCKT010012317.1:0-19954 GCA_032273925.1 Rhynchotus rufescens | reverse complement strand
TCTCAGAGCCTTGGGTGGGGGGGGGCGGGGGGATGTGGGTGCGGGGGTGGTGGGCGGCGGTGAGCGGCTGCGCGGGGCGCTGCGGAGCGGCGCGCAACGGAGCGGCGGGCGCGCCCACGGACACGCCCCCTCCGCCGGCCCGCCCCCGCGGCTACGCCCACTCCGCGGCCACGCCCACCCCGCGGCCACGCCCCCTGCGCGCAGTTTGCGCTGCTTTTTAAGAGCTGCTTGCTAGGCCTGTCACCCCCTCCTCCCTTTTTCATCCCTCTCCGGTTTTTCTTTCCCCTCCACGTGAATTTATGTCTTCCCCATCAGTAGGTTCCAGCGTCAACAGCTCCCGCGGGATTGCTGGTTTGCGCTGCCCCTTTCAGGTAGCTGCTGGGGGCCACAGATGCACCCTTGAGCACTCCGCAGTGGGAATGCTGCCCTTGTCCACAGGACAGCGGGAGATGCCGACCTCCATGGGGGGTGGTTCAGCCCTGGTTTATACCCGCACTGGGGGAATTGGGGGTAAATAAAGCAAAGGTAACTCTAATGAGCAATGCCGTTTTATTTACTGCATATTTGGGTGCTTTATTCACCCAAAAGAGCAACAGGCCGCTTGGTAACGCTAAGAGGAGAGTTTCTCCTAGGAAGGGATCACACGAGCGCTCGGAACGCGCTCAGCCTGGTCAGTCAAGCTCGGCTCTGCTGGGCATGTGCAGCCTCTCAGAGGCCGCTCGAGAGCCCCATCTTTGCAGGGTTCTCTGTTCCAGCTATGTTCCAGCTCCCGCTGCTCCAAAACTCTCCATGTGGCCCCACGTGCCAGCCAGCATCTTGGGGGACGTGCAAAGGGTCCTGAAGAAACCAAAAGGAGCGGGGAAAGAAGGTACAGAAACCTCCATATATTGAGATGCATATATATTTATACATTGGCAACTGTGTTTCATGTAGCCTTGTCTGTAGCCCAATGAACACAGACCTAGATGTCATTTCAGTTCGGTGTGGCCTTTGGTGGCAGCTGTGCCAATGCGCTTGCAGCCCCGTCCTCGGCCGGACCCTGCGCTGCCCCCGCTTCCCGCACGCCTTGCTGACCCGCAAACCACCCCGGAAAGGGACTTGGGAGGCTCTTTAGCTGCAGACAATGCTCTAAAGAGCGTGGAAGCTACAAGCAAAATATTTATTTTACACACTTGTCTGCATTTAATCCATAAATCCGCCTGCAACGATAGTGTTTTACTGGTGTAGATGAGGCGAGTAAGCCGAGATCATAGCAGACGTGTCCTGTACGGCTTTGCAGAAAATCATTGCTTTTTAATCCCTTTATCCCCGTTATTTCCTGCCACTGGGAACATCCAGAGGCGGAGGAAGAGCCGCTGCCCTGGGAGCCTCTGCAGGGGCAAGGGAGGCTGCGGAGCTGCCACGGAATCCGGATCGGCACCGGACACACGGAGCAGGACGTGGGTGCCCTGCTGGTCCAGGGCAAGGGAAAGGATGGAGCATCATGGCAGGATCCGTTTCAGAGTGTGACAACAAAAATATGTATTCTTTCAGGCATAATAATTTAAAATAATGGCTCGTTTTTCGCCTACCCTGACACTGCATATGAGCCTTGTGCGAGTGACAGGTTCTCGGGCTGTTCTCATCTGACTTTAAAAACATCTGCCCGAGGAGATGACTCTGCCTGTAACCTGCGAGCAGCTTCCCAATTATTTTACTAAATAAACACAAGTCATCTGTGCAAACAGCTGCTGTTCCGGAAGGTATTTTTCCATAAGGTGGAGTCGCTCCAAAGGAACGTGCTGCTTCTAGAGGAGTGTTGCAGGGATTGGGGAGCACGCTGCCAAGTTGCACTGAAATCCCAGGGTTTAGCTGAGGAAAGGAGGCAGTTTGGTGTCACTGGTGCCTTTGCTGTTGCATTTCGGGCTCCTGCGGGTCCTGTTGGTGAGTGGCTGAGATTCAGGGGACAGGACATGGATATATGTGTGCAAAATCCAGCAAAATCCAGCTCTGCCAAAAACTCCCATTTTCACTTCAAAATACCCGCAAGGACCCAGCGGCTTCGTGCAAATCTGTTTGCTCACAATGAACCCTCGATTTGAGGCCACAGTGAAATCCAATAGCGTAGTAAAATACCAGCAAAAATGCTGACTTTCCCTTAGAATTTTTAAGCATTTAGTAGAATTTATTAGATCATTATCTCCCTCCTGATGAATCCTAAGATGGTTGCAAGAGTGGCCCTTGTAGATCTGGCTCCTATAAAACCAAATTGGTTTCATACCTATTAAATTCTAAAGGACTTTCTTTAAAGTTGTGGGGTTTTTAAAATCGCATAGATTTATTCTTGATGTCTTGGGCACATTATTGCACTAACCTCATCCGTGGATGAAAACTTTGGCAGAACACACACATCCGTAATGAGGAACTAGGTGTTCTGCGGTGCTTTTATTACAAAAGAAAATGGGCCAGGATGTTAGGGGGAAAGGGGAGAAGTGGCGAAGACTCCCTTTTTGGCAGGGTCTTGACCTGCAGCTCTCATTTCTGTGGTTGTTGCTGCCTTTAGGTGCACATTTCTGTAACCTGCTGTGTCCAGCTCCACTGCAGAGCTTCCCAAATTTGCTATTTGGTGAGAATTGTGCAGATTCCCCATGAAAAATGACTGAATTTGGTTTTACCACAAACATTGGCACTTGTCCATCGTAAGAAAGGATTGCATTTGCAGAGAGATCGATTTCTCGAGATGGGGACAGTGAAAGAAACATTTCAAATGTCCACTTTAATTCTCTCTCTTCCCCCAAGCAGGTTTATAGGGGCCGGATTTCCAGAACTTGTGAAATTAATGCTTCGTGAAAGGAACAGAATTCCCTCTGGGATTACCCAGCTTTCAGTCCTGCTTCTGAGGGAAGGTAAGAGAGCTCTGTTTTCATTTACTATTTATGAGGTGTGCATTCATATTACCAAGTGCCCATACGACTCTGTGCTCTTAAGAATCTGCAAATGAGATGAAGCTCATTACTTTTTAATGTAAAAAGGATTATTGTGATCTTTGTGGAGGGATATATAACCTCGGATACGTCTTGCAATATATATTGAGGGTCTTTCTTTAGGAAGCCAATAAAGAACACACAGTATTTACCAATCGCTCTGTTCAGCACACAAAAGCAGTATTTATTAGAAATAACACTAAAGGGGAATTTTTAATTGCAGCCCATCACTGGTAGGAAATTGTCCTCCTCTTTGTGTGATTTTTGCTGTACTGTGTTGAGATAAATGCAGGGGCACGTTTTCAAAGGAAAGCATCTCCTTAATCACAACGACTCGTTACCATCAGCGCCTGGCTCCATGAAGAGGAGTTGTTCTTGCGGTTCCTTGTCAGGAAAGCAAGGTCTGACATCAATTAATGCCTCGTTAGTGTTGTCTCCAGTAAATAGCAGGTTTGCTTTGTAGAATCATCTTATGGGGTGTCAAAGCACGGCCCTGCCTCTACTAGTGACAAGGTCTGCAGGGTTTCTGAGGATGAAAATACTCGAGTTTGTGTCTAACTGCTTGTTAGGAGAAAAATCAGCGAGTGAGAAAACTGAAAAAAAAGGCTTTAAACCTGCTTATTGTGCCCTGGCTCCGACAGACACCAGCAAAATGAAGCCTGCTTGCAGCACTCGCAGGAGGCTCTCCGTGCACGGGAAGCTGCTGTTGCCTGTGTTCATCATACGGGGCTGTTGGAGGGTCTCTCCGATATTTCCTTCAGGGTCTCTGGCCCCTTGAAGCCCCAGACAGGTTTCCTTGGCGCCTGCTCCTCGCTTTTGGGCCCTGGCTCTGGAAACACCGGAGTTGCCAGCGTTTGTTGGGAGCTACCCAAGAGAAAGTTTTATTTACGGCAATTATGTCTAGCAGATAATTTCTAATAAGCTCAGGAAAATAATAAGTTGTAATTCACCAACAAAAATGCAGGGCGAATTGATCAAACAGGCTGTCGCCTATATAGCCAAAAAATTATGTACATAATTTGAAACAGAAATAGGTCTGCTGAAACGGAAGAGATGAGTAGGAACTTGCTAAAGGCATCTGTGGAGGGTTTTAAATTTGGGCTCGGGTCTAGCAAAGAACCTAAGAACCTGCTTAGCACTAATGCACACATTAGCCCACGATGGTGGCAGAGCTGCTTATGTGGGATTAGGGGCTTTGAGCTTCCCCGCGAGCCCCATTTCTGCCCTGCTCGTGGGTGACTGGAAAGCAGCCTGTTCATGGGAGCGAGGAAACCTCGCTGCCTTTCTCTGCCTGACGTGAAACTGGGCAAAGCAGTCAAAATCTAAGGCTTTAGATTCGTTCCTCATCTCGCTTAAGCAAATGCGTGATGTCACACAATTTCACTAGCTGAATTCAGGCATTGGCTTCTTCTAAAAAGGAGCTTTCAATAATTGCTGGGATTGTTCATCTCTGCTGTGTAGCTTAATTTGCATTTAAAATTCGAATTTCATCCTAAAATCTTAATCTAGCAGTGTGAACACCTCTCCGAGAGCAGTAAATGATTGCCACAAATTAGGCCCGGCTTCCATGGGGCAGCTGATTAACATCACAGAAGGACAAGAGAAAGTGATAGCAGCCTGGGGTTTGGCTGGGGAAAGGGGTAAAGAGAGAAGAAAAAAAGCATCCTTTGGAGAGGAAAAATGCCTCTTAAAAAGGAAAAATTAATGGCACTTTGGTGAATTAATTTCAAGTATCACAAATCTAAGAAAGATACATAGTCTCCATCATACCTGCACTAAGAAATATCCATTAGTATTTGACCTGTGAAAACTCATATTAGTGTGTGGTGGTCAGAAAAAGAATCTTTTTCTTGCATGGACAAAATCTCTCTTTCCTGGGTTGATACTCCTGTTAGTTGCATGATTCTTCAAGGGGTTTTTGTATTAACATTGAAATTGTTCATCTGAGTAGTATCAGCAGCTATTGGAGTGGTTTCTATTCTTGCTTCATATTTGGGTGACGTACTAAAAAGGCTTCAGGTTTCAGGGGGTGCAGGATGTGCCTGGGGCTGTGATACAGCTGAGCCGAGCACGGTTAAACCTGAGCTCCAAGGCTCCTCTGCAGCTCAGGTGGGAATAGGTCTTCTGGTCAAGAAAACAAAGGCCTTGAGATGTAGGTTGATGGGTGAAGATGTAGGATGGGGTTTGATATCCATGTCGGCCAGCAGCCTAGGATTAATTCTGCAGAATATTTGCTTTAAGGCCAATATTATGAGAGCTCTGTGCCTAGAAGACAGTTTATTGGGAGAGCATGCAAGGCCTTCAGTTAAGATGAGCTCTTGTGTCCCTACAGACAACAGGCGTATATTGAATTTTACGCTAGCTGTAAATCACTGTGTGGTGCCAGGCTAAGGTTCAGCTTGGGGTGAGGGTTCAGAACAACATCCTCAGGAACCCATTTTATTCTTGATCCTGCAATCCCCACTGGGGATGAAAGGCTTGTAATTAGTTATCAGATGACAGTGATGGCTCCCTTTGCTGTTTTTAAGCCTGGGTTTAGTGCAGATGTTAGATTAATTTTCAGAGAAATGAGACGCTCGAGAAGCTAATTTGTGGAGGATCTTGGCACACATTATAGGCCCTCCAGGAGCCCTGGAGATCTGCTCTTCCCTGCTCTTTGCTTTGAAATCCCAGCCCTAGAGTAATTGAGCTGTTGGCTTAACCTCATCTCAGGAGGAGGCATGAGACGTTTGCAGGACTAGCAGCACTGATTAGTCTTGCACTCCTGCAACTTTCCAGCATTAGCCAATAAAACCATCAAGTCCACTCTTGCCTTTGGAAAACCATAAAAGATGGAAGTCCATTTTTTCCCCGAGTTATCCCTGAACCTCACCAGGAAGGCTTCGCCAAGCTCATGGCCTTCCTCTCCAACAAGTCGCTCCAGCTTGGAAAGGCTACGGCTTTCCTTTAGCTGGGAGGGCTCCCGGGCCGGCCTTGCGCTCTGCTTTTCATCAAGCCCAACAGAACTGCTCTTAGCTAAAACACACAGCGTGCTGCCAGCGCTCGAGCTGAGCACAGTTCATATCCAGGCGTCTGCTTCAAAGGCAAGCGGAGCAAGAAATCATGGATTTAGCATCTCTGTCGTTCATGTAGGGCTAATGCCCGTGGTTATTATAGAGCCACAAAACATCTCTTATATTCTGTCCTGTAAGCAAAAGGATGTAAAGGTTACCAGCCATTGAAAATCATTCTCCCTTTTAAGGAAGGCTCACATCACTTGCTGTGCAATTCCGAATGGAGTATTTGATGCTTCCAAGTTTTTTGAGAAGTGATACCTTAACTTGCCATTTAATTCTTCCCCACCATGAACAAGAATATCATCAGAGTGAAAGTTGCTGTTCGGGCTGCAAACCTATGCCTGCCGTACCTGGAGAGGAGCCCCCAGCGCCGCGTCAAGTCCTAAGGCTGTCGGTTTAATGAAAGCAATTTCAGTTGCATGTAATGCCGTGTGCAGGGGTGTGCGGCGGTGTCCTTTGCAATATGAAATTAAATCTCCAGTGTCTGCTGGAAGCCCAGCCATCCCCACGCTCTCCTTCAGCTCCGTGCAGGGCTCTTCCCAGGATGTGTGCACATAATCATTTTGTTGAGGCACAGAATGTAATATTCTATTCATTTAAATACTGTAGCATCTGACATAGCTGCAATGCTCCGATATTAATGGCGCACTTGAGGCCCATTCTTCTGCTTTGAGGGCTTTTTCATTGCAAATTCATCATGCAGGCATCAGGCAAAGTGTTATCATTCACTTTTTCTTTTTTTTTTTTTCTTGAGGGACAGATATTGATATTCTCCTTAGATATGAAAATAGACCCCTTATCAGCACAGCTTACCACACAGGCCGGGTGCAGAGTCTCGTCTTGGAGCCAATAATGTGCAGCAGAGCTGGGTTCTCCCAAAGAGCAGTAATGGGAGCATTCCCATAATACAACTTCAGTGTAAAAAGCTGTATTTTTGATGAGTTTTGCTTTCTTTGCTCCCCATGTCTAACAGTGTGCGTATTTCCCTGTAGGTAGTGGGCACCCCAGATTTACATAAAATACAAGGCAATATGCCATTAAAAAGCAAAGCAAAACCTGTTTTGTTTTAGATCAATCTAAGCCCATTCTCCCTTGGCAGAGTCCAGTCTGCTCGGTCCTTACTGCCACAGCCAATGATCCCGCTGCTTTAGTAGCTGCCAAACTGCAGTTTATGGAAGTTTAGGCATTGGTGAACTCTTGGGCCATGGATCATCATGCTGTCGTATGGCTCCTAGAACTTAGCTGAAACACGGGGTTGAAACATCAGGAAACACTTGGAGGGGACAGTGTTTGACACTGGAACACCCCAGCCGGTGCTGGGCTTCCTGATCTGCTTTGTTAAGACACTGGAGCTGCCTCGGCTGTTCCACAGGTGCTGCATCTCACAGGAAGGCTCTGTGCACTATGCACAGTCGCGTGCATTCTGCACTAGTGCAACCTCACACAAGCAAAACTTGCCTTGAAATTGGGCTGGATTGCAGCCCGGTGGGATTTGGAAGCCTAGAGGTATTTTTTATAACAGGTTACGCTTGTGAAGTGCTTGAGCTCGCCTGGGGCAGGTGGGTAAACCTCCTTGTCAGCACAGAGCCTCCCATTTGACTAGTAAATACCTTGGATTTTGGTCTCTTGTTTCGTTAAGACATGAGTTTTATTTCTACTTCAGTGAGGGAAGACAAGGCTGCCGGTGGCCGGGGCATCGTCCCTTCCATGCAGCCGGAATCACACTTTCCTCGCTGCATTGATGCTGAGCTGGTGGCTTTGCCAGGACGTGGTGCTGTCCTGGCGTGGCTCGTGTCCCGTGCAATGGTTAGAGAGGGCAGGATGGCAGAAAAGGCAGGATTTCCTATCACCTTCCTTGCCTATAACAGAGGAGCAGCAATCAACAGAGCTGGACCTGGGCAGGCTTGCGCTTCTGCAGGAAATTTATATTTAGTTAATTTTCTGCTTTTCAGTTCTAAAGCAGTAGAGCTCTTTGCAAGAGAGCTCTGAGGTGATTGGAAGCGTCTGAGACAACGGAGTCTGGGCAAGTCTGCAGGTGATGTATTTGCTTAATGATACATGAATATTTGTAGCTCCCTGACTTCAGCTTTTGAAGTGACGCTGTGCTTGTGAAGCTCCTTCTTCTTCTCAGTACCTGAACTGGGCTTTAGCTAACGGCGATGGTGGCCAGGCTGTACGTTCATTTAATGCAAGGTTGTGTGGTCAGAACCACCTGAGCCCGCTCCCATGCGGAGTGGCTCTGCACGCTGGGGAAAGCATCCGCAGGCATCCGCGCACGGCAGAGCCGGCACAGCCGGGAGGCGGCCGCGGCGCTCCGGGAATGACATTTCCCTGCGACGGCTGCTCCGAAGTCAGAGCCTTGCGGGCTCGTAGGTGGGAAAGCGGGACACTGATTCTTCAGAAGCTCTTGCAGTATCCTCAAAAATGCTGCTGTTCTCTCCTGGCGTGGGATATTTGTACACATCTGCTTTATAAGCGACCTATATAAAGGTTGTAGTGAGGCAAACTCACTACAAACAAATCCCGCAAACCCGCCTGCCCTGCCCTGCTCCACTCCCTGTGACACCGCCGGGAACCACGTGTGTCCTTAGGTTTGGCTTGTGCAGAATCCCTCAGCATCCTCCTGCCTTAACTCCTGCAGTGCCAGCAGCGCTCGCGAGCGTTGCGGATTCCTGCAGCGCCTTGAAAGGCTTTTAGCTGCTCTCTGCTCTGGCTGCATAATTGAAGAAGCCGAAGTCTGCAAAGATGGACATGGTATCGGCCCAGAGAGATGAAGATGTCTGCTCGTATTTATTTCTCCAGCAAAATATATTCTTTATATAAATCCTTCATGGCCCATTAAAAATTGACTCTTCTTTGTCTCAGTGAGCAAAATAATTGTGCATCTGCAAATTTCTCCTTTGAAAGTGCAGGAGGGATTGCTGTAGCACTTGACTCAATATTTAATTAAATGAAGTTTTTCATAGGAAAAAAGAGAAAAACTCATTCTGATAAAGGAGGAACCCAGGAACATCAAGCCATAGTTGGCCTAAGAGCAGCACGCGGTTCCTTCCCGGCCTCTCCATGTGGATGGCAAATGGAGGCTACGGGGAAGAGAGTCGGGAAACGCATTTGTAGAAACCGTGACATAAGAGTCTCATTTTTAAAAACCCTGCGATGAGGCAGTATGAAATGCAAGACATGCTACCAGCCTTGAGTCTTCGAAAAGCACATTTCAGAACCTAAGCTAACGCAGAATTAAGTCTCAAGATGTTAAAACTTGGTTTAGTTTTGCTACGGGGAAAGGCTGCTCTGTGCCTGGGCAGGCGCCCAGGGGCAGCGCGTGCAGCCGTGTCCCGTGCGGGGCTCGGGCAGCCCCCCATCCGTGGCAGCATCGAGTGGTGGCACTTGCCGAGAACAGGGAGGATTGGTCCTAATAAATAACCTGTGGCCGAAGGCTTTAGCCTGACCTCCTGCAAAATGGGGTTTAAAAAGAGTTTGATGCCTGTGGTTTTGCATATGCTGAAATGCAGGGCGGAGGCGGGGATCACGAATTCTTGCAGCCTGAGGCTTATTATGTTTTTGAAGATTTTCATCCCTTTGGAGCTGGTAAGCAGCGGGGCTGGTTACATTTGATTTCCCTGGATCCTATTAATTAAAGCCAGGCCCATTAAAGAATTAAGTAATCTTTGCTTATTTTTTTCCCAATCAAGATTATTTTTTTCCTACCTCTCTTTCTCCTTCTTGAGAAAGGTGTATGGAGGTAGACCTGAAGCCAGGCGCCCATCTAGCCTCCTCCAAGATTTTAACCTCCCGATCCCTGCTGTGTTCCTTACAAAGACAGCAGCTCAAACCCATAGAACAAAAGGCGTAAAATAGAAATAGATGTGATAAAAAAGGCAAATATCAAGAGAAAGTGCAAATTACAGATAAAAAACAGCCTCTGCAGAGGTGTCTTGCTGTCCAGTGCTGCCCTTCATACACAGACTGCAGCCCATCCTGCTCATTTCCACCCTCCCTCCTCTGCACCTCTTAGGGAGCAACACTACGTTGTATATAGTGAATGGTCCCACGCAGTGTTCTATATATTTTAGTGCTTCAAAATGTCTAATTTCCACACAGATGAGGAAAATTGCAAGCAAAATTGACTGAACAGAAAAATGTAGACGTAAACACGTGAATGGAAACTGGGAGCCTTGACAAAGAGCTTTATTAGATGACTAACAAGGTTGTGATTCCATAGTTGAGAGATGTGACAGCTTTGGGGGAAAACCTTCAATAGCTCAGACCATCAAAGAAGGCAGTAATTAGATATAAAATAGTAAGTGGGGGGAAAAATAAGGAAATCCAGTTGATGTAGATTCAACATCTGCAAGTTTGGAGAAGGAAAGCTAAGGAGATTACGGAGAATCTTTCTATGAGCAGAACTAAAAGCAGGAATGAAGCAGCTTTAAGAAGAATAGGAAGAAATGCTGCTGATAGTAGGAAACCATTAGTTTTGAGAGTGATAAAATTACTGAAGATAATGCCAGAAAGGCCGTAGTGTCCAGTAGGCCTCTCTGGTTGACATTTAGAGCAAAAGGTTTTTGGGCTTGGCCAGCACATGGTGATGGTGGCTCCTGGCAGCCTGTCCTGGTCCCTGAGATATGTAGACAAGGAGAGGGCACTTGATATCTGCAGGCTTTGGCCTCCCCATGAAGATGCTGCTAGGGCTTGTTGAGTGTTTGAATGAGTTTGCAAATGGGGACAAACTTTGTGAAGGGTCTGGGCTGTTCCTTATGCTGTGGTGTGACCGCAACAAGGGAGGGAAGGGGTGATGCTTTCTCAGGTGAGAAGCAGTTTTGCCTTCCCCGGGATGCCCCCTGCAAGGAGAGCTGTGGAGAGACCTGGCTCAGGCTCAGCCTGAGATCTCCCCTTCAGCTGCTTGGATCCCCAGTATCTCCCATCCCCTGCTCCTGCGGTGCCTGGTTGTACTTGTCCCACTGGAGCAGCTCTGCCTGGACATTTGGAGGCTGCAGAACGGGAGCTGTGGCTCCTGTGGAGGTGGAAGCCCCTATGTGTTTGATTTCTTTTTAATAATGAAAATGAGTTCTTAACAAGGCAGCTGTTGTTTTATTAATAATTTATATATTACATTAAAACTATTTTTATCCCCTCCTTTCTCCCCATTTTGGAGTGTGTGAGGACATGATTGTAAATCCATCCTGCATCACACATATTATGCTTTCATATTTCTCTTAATTTATACCTTTTCCCAGTAGAAATAATTGCCAGGGCCATTATTCAACAAAGTCACACAGCAGGAAGAAAAATAGTGTGGGGAGCACAATTCGGTGCTGCGCTGAAATTAAAGAGGGAGATGGAGTCTGTGTCTGTGATTCGGTATCATCTGCATGACCAAAGCTGAAATAAATACGGCTGTTGTCAGCTGGGCACCTAGGTAAGAGCATTGGGATTCCTGCTCTAGGAATCACAGATGTTTTGAAGCTCTTTAATGTCATTCTCAGGGACTTTAATCTGAGGTTTTTGCATTAAATGAAATGGTCATAAGCACAGCACAGAAATATGATCCCCGTAAAAGTGAGAAAAAGAAAGGAAGGCTATACAGGTATAACATGCTGTTTGCTAATGCTGTGGGAGTTGGGGGAATTTCCCTATCCATAGGGAAATGCTGCTTCTCTGGACTAGGTGCAGATGGTTAGTTGGGGCTTTCTTAGGAGCGCTCCTAAAATAACAGGTTTCCATTCATTCTCGAGGGAGTAAGATCTCCTCATATACTGTGTTTAAAATGGTCCTTTTAATTTCCCAAGAGAGCCAGGTGGGTTTTTGGGCCGGGTCAGGCACTGGAGGTGCTGGGCATCCACAGACGTGTGGCAGAGCTGCAGGGAAGCGGAATGGAGCAGACCCTGCAGCGGCCACGGGAAAGAAAGAGCTGGAAAAAATTGCTGTACCAGGTGTGTTACAAGCTCACATTATCACGCCACTTTGGATCCATGTGGACTTTTATCCTTGGCTTTTCTGCTCATGAGTTTTCCAGGAGTAGCCTGAAGCAGAATTACACCATGCCAAATTCAGCTCAGCTCGTAATAGTGAAAAAAGGGAATAGTAATGAAATACAGTTCAAATCCTAAATTTTTCTTCCCAAAAGTCCCTTGAGTGCCTCATTACTGTTGTAGCTCTATATGGCAAAATAGGGAGCGTCTCACAGAGGTGGTGTGTGTCCTCCAGGCTTGGCTAAAATCAGTGACAAGCCTCACGAGTTTGCAGGGTGGGAGTTGCCTGCCCTGGATCTCAGTATTTAAGGCATTTAAATATGGAGATTAATGGGAAAAAAAAAAAAAAAAAAAAAGAGCCTTGCTTAGGTTTCTGTGTCTGTGTCAGTACATACAGTATACATTATCTGAGTATGAATATATAGAGAGATTTTCAGACATTGGGAAAAAAATAAGGGTAATTTGCTTTTGGCAGTATAATGGTGCAAACACTCTTGAAAAAACTATTTGATTTAGCTACTACTTTGGAAAGGGGGTTTCTTTTCCCATGCTCCTACCTGTAGAGCAGCTAACTGAGGATATCAAGGACCCAAATGTGCTTCACATCCTGTTGGGATGGGCAAGACTGTTTTAAGACTGTGAAGATAAAAGGTGCTTAGAGGAGTTGAAAAATCTCCTATGAGCAATATTCTGTATCTTACACCCTACTAGGGATAAATTTTGCATTATTTATGAGTATTTAAAGTGCATACTTACTAGCAATGTGTTTGTTTGTTTGCTCCAAAACTTTTCTTCTGGATGTTGAGGATAAAAATTACTGTTTCGCTCTTCCAATCTCAAGTATGTCAAGCCAGTGCGAGGGACATCTATTAAACCATATCTGAGCTTCCACTGCTTTCAAATCGCAAGGGTAATCTCGCCAACGCTGTAATTACTCTAACTTATCATTTCTTTAGGTTACACATTGGTATTTGTTCTAGCACTATTCCAGAACAATTACCCCAAAGATGAAAAACACATTACTCTGTTCCAGAAGGAAACCCAGCAGTTGGGCTGCAGTTTCAGGAAGTCCTGCCAGGATTTCGTGCGCTCAGGACATTGCTGCAACTCCTAACAGCTCTCCCAGCCGCCCCTTAAGCCTTTCTCACCTCTGCTGACCTCGAGGGACATGGATTTATTCCTAACGCTTTGCTGCCCGCAGGGCAGGCTGTCACGGTGTGAGGTTTCACCATATGGCACGGCCTTCACAGCTCCGGCCACACGTGCGGGATCGCGCCAGCTGAGCCTCCTGCAGCAGCACAGGCGCCTCGTGAATATTTTTATTGCATATTTTTCTCTGCAGGTATCTTTTCTCTGCAGGCTGTCAGCTGCTCACCGAGCTTCTGCTTTCCTGCCTTGCTGTACACTGAGTTACTGTTACAGAAAAATCAAATAGGTCAAGCAGTGGCTTCGGTCAGATGTATTCTGATGTATTCCAACCTTTGCAAATCCTTTCTACTAGTAGGTGCTAAGGGATAAATTAATGCTTTAGTGAGAAAGGGTCTCGTGGCTAACATATTAAATAGCACTTGTTTTTGACCTGAGCCATCCTCATGTCAGCGTTTTCCAGATCTCCTTGCATGTGCTTCTGTCTCTTCAGCTGCCCTGTGGCTTTTCCCCTGTGTCTCTCAGGAAAGCGATCACAGTTTGCAAGCAAACACGTGAGCTGCAGCGCTGGCTTTTGTCCTTTTCTGAACACAGGTCCTCTGCAAGCATCGCGGTTGAGAGGCTCATGAGTCCAGCCTGTGAAGTCCTTAGCCCCAGCATCCTGGCTCAGCCCTCGGCCTCTGTAGGTTTAAGGAGATCATCTCACAAACTGTCTAATAGGAAATCGTCGCTTAAGGTTGATACAATGGTGATTAGTATTAAAACTCTGAATTAGACTGGGCGCTAGCTGAAGGGGAGGCTGCTGGCTTGTGGTTAAAAGGAAATTAATGGCCATGATTATGACTATTTGCTCACAAACTTTGCAACTGGCACCAGTTTCAGTAAAACTGGCAACAGTGGGGAGATCTGGATGGGATATGGTAGGGTGATATCAGGGTAATAAAAATGAGAGGAAAATGAATAGTGTAAAATGTAAAATAACGTTTTTATAGCACCACTTAGCTATAACCCTGGGACTTGTCAACTGGAAATGATGGAGAGGGGAAAAAAGTCTGATTAAAATGGTTGGCTGTAGGAAGACTGAGCTACTTGACCCATCTGTGGAAAGATAAAGTGATTTATAGGCTCTATTCGGTTAGTAAAGACTAGGAAAGGTTACAGCCGTTGTGCAAAGCCCTGCTAGGACCTCTTAGAATATTTCGTGCAGTTCCGGGAATTATGTCCCAGAAGATGAAATTAATTGGCTCAGGTGCAGAAGAGGGCTTCCAGGATGCTTAGAAGAATGTAGGATCTTATAAAAATGTATCGCAAAAACTTGGCTTGTTGAGCCTGGTAACACTAAGGTTAAGAGGGAGCAGGCTAACTATAAATGCATTTGAGATTAAAAATCAAGGGGAAAGAGGTTTTTTTTAAAAAAAAAATCAAAGTAAAATAGAGGGTCTAAGTTTAAATGAGCTATAAACTGAAAATTTAAAAATCTATTTGCTAGCTCTTCAAGGAACGAAGTCTTTGAAATGAATGCGGAGTGAGGACAGGGAGCAGAGTACACGTCCTTAAGAGTTTGTTTTAAAACAGGTTAAGTCTGTGTTTGATCCGGGCGTTGGGAAGCCAGGATTAGGCCGTGACTCCTAGCTGTCTAATTTCTTTCATCCAAGGGAGACGAAAGGGGATTGGGGAAGCACCGGGCAAGCATTTGCTGTTTGCTTCTCTGCATCGCACCCCTGCTGCGGCGTGTCGGGCACTCGTCCCTGTTCCCTGCGCCCGCACAGAGGGATCTTTCACCAGGGGAGGAGAAGACTTCAGTCACGGGATTACTTTTTTCATCATTTTCTATTTTTTTTTGAAGCCTGGAGAAGTGACAGACGCTGAAGGAAGAGCAGAGCAGAGACGGGTGGCTCCTCGGGGTCACTAAACCCCTCGAGTGCCCAGCTCACGCACAGCGGCCGGGCTTAGCAGGAAAGCGGGAGCCAAAGCTGGGATTAGCAGATAATTCCCCCCGCGTGCCCTGGCCTGTCCCAGCTGCTCCGCTAACATAGAACATCTGGGCATGTTCCCTAAGGATTCCTGGCTGCTGCAGAGACCCCAGTGTCGTTCATGCCTCGGATACATCCCTCCCTTCGCCCGCTCCCAAGGGTTCCCATCCTCTGCTCCCGCTGGATTTCCTTCCCCGCTCCCTGACTTTCCGCACTCCATCAGAGCAGCATGTAAATTCTGTAATACCCTCGGGTCGGAGCTTTGGAAAGTGCCTCTTTAGTAAATGTGAAATTAAAGTGGAATTAATTTCTTTTGCTCTAAATGTTATATTAACATTTCATTTATTTATCTATTATAGCAAATGGTTTCAAACTAGAGATTTATGTACCTCCTGCAAGAGCATTTCAATAGTCTGGTGAAATAAGCTGGAAGCCTTGCCGAGCTCCTCTTCTCAACTTGTGCCCTGAAATTAAAATGAAATGATCAGTGTATTGACTAATTAAGGGAAGACATTTGTAATCTAAGCTTTAGTACTCAGTATAACTGTAAGTCACAGGGTAATGATGCTAGTTAAAACAATATTATGAGAAAGTGATATTTTTATTCTGGTGATGAACTTGTGAAATGGATCCAGCAATTTGAAGTTTAACGACGTCGTTACTGCACGCGAGCACAGCCGGAGCTGGGCAGCCCTTGGCGGCGGCCGGGCGCTTATCGGCAGCAAGTCAAGTCTAAGGGGCAGTTATTTGATACCGCTTCAGCCTTCAAGGGAATGAATTAACTTGGTTGTAATAATGCACATAAAGAGCCTGTGTAAAACCAGAAGTCAAATGCCCTTTTATTGGGGTGAGAAGTGTTAGCCCTGTGCTGTCTTGAGCAGGGAGCTGCTGGAGCCGCTACAGAGCTTGGTCTGTTAGTCTTGGTTCTGGGTTCTTCTACTTCACCTGGAAAACGGTGAAAAAATGAAATCTCTCAATAAATAAAAATTGCCATGGCACTGGACTGCTTTAGTTGATACCTCTGCTTGCTTATTACCCCGTGCTGATATACGTGCAAATGTAAAAGTAGAACAGATAGACCATCTTCATGCTCTGGGATGAGGAGGTCCAAGTTTTCCAGAGGTGGAGGCAGGGGGAAGTTTTGCCAAAGTTTGGGATGGAGGATGGATTCACGGACCTTGATTGAACATGCACACACACAGTCTGAGTGTGCAGTATTCACCATCCATGTCCACAGTGGTCTTAAAAAGAGCAAAATTAACTGAATTAAGGCACAGTTTGCTCACAAGTGACTGCTGAGCCTGAGAAGAGGCTGCATTTGTTGACTGAATTATTCACGATGAGTTATTTGCTCAGCCCTAGTTGGTAAAAGATTTACAATAATTTCTTCCTCCTTTTTCTGTGTTCCTCTCTTTAGACAGATAGCTGCTTCCTCTGTGGACATTATATTAAAATCTTTATGTACAGTAAACACCATTTCTTATTGCAGGCATCTATCTTGAAAGCAGAAGTTAAGAAAAAAAAAAGGAATAATGCACCATGAAGATTGATTTCTTTTATGTTTATTGCAGGTTTGAAGAGAATTGAAATGGGGCCTAATTTATCATCAGGCTTGATCTTTAAATAACCCCCTTTTTATCGAAATATGTTCACAACATAATTTATGAAAGTAACAATTCGACAGATTGAGCTATTTTTTTCTGAACTGAATCTCTCTTCTCTCTGTTTTAATATTTTAATAACCAAACCATATCTGCTAGTGGACTAGATAGAAATGACACCTCTTTGCAGGCTGCTTAGGGGAAAAAATCCTGCAGGAACTAGCATCTTAGTTTTCAAAGAAAGCTTTTGAGCTATTCGCTTCCTTTTCCTCTTCAAAACACTCATAATAGTTTGAACAACCTTGAATTAACAAATGTAAATTAGCATTTTAAATCACACTTCTTAACTACTTAATAGATAACTTCAGAGAAGTGAGTTCAGACTTGTCAAAAATAGCTTTTTTTTTTCTGGTGAAGGGCCACGAATCACTGATAATTTTTAGGAATTCAGTAAGTGTGTGAGATTTTGTTTGAAATAAAATATTGGTGCTGCAGAAGTTGGGCCTGTATTCTTCATGTTATTAAAGATTTATCTAGCTCTGAATATATCAGTACCACCGGTGGCTTGGTCTGGTCCTTATTTAAAAAACAAAAATTATCTTTTTTGAGAACTTATATCCCTATAACTCTGAGATTTAATAGTGCAGGGACTTCCCTACATGATCTGGAGCTGTGCAGAATGTTCTGGCTCTGCTAATGCCAGGCTGAAGGGATAAGCCCTCAACCCAGGCAAGGCATCGCAGCGTGCAACGCTTTGCTTGTACACGATTTGGCTATATGGGATGTACATTGATTGCATATGATTTTGGCCCCTACTACCTGCTTGCTTTCCACCAATTCTAGGTGCAGTGTAAACTGCAAGACTAAACCTGCTTATGAGTATAATTACGTAAAATTTTTAAGTGCAGAAAGAGCCATAGCGGTATTCAAGCACAAAAAGCCCTTGGCCTTGTCCATCAGGCTGTCAAAAGCAACACCTCTTGATTTGCCAAACGGGTGGTGTGCCCCAGCCCAGCACACCCCGAGCTCCTACTGGGGACATGCCGGCAGCAGCGCATGAGCTTTAGCCTTCCCGTTCATCAAGTAGCCTAGGGGCATTAGGATTTGGATGCACTGAGGAGAAAGCAGGAGGGAGGAAACTGGGACCCTTCGCTTGTTCTGAAAGAGGAGCTCATCCCATCCTCCACAAACCAAGATTTGTAAGGGATGAGGAAGAACTCATCCCAAGGGTTTGGGATGGCATTTTTCTTATTTACTGCAGCTGTGCTTAGTCTTCCCCCAGGTGTCAGCACTTTCTGCTTCTTTACAAGCACAAAGATCTCCTTCCTCGCTGGCTGCTGGCCCCAGGAAGAGTGTAAGGGGAGCGTGCAGGAGAGCAGTAGGGAAGGAGAGATAGTCCCTGTGTCCTGCTAGCCCTGGCAGCTGCTGCTGTTGCCTGTTTTAGCATCCTTAGGAATGTGCTTCTCAAGGAGAAATATTGGGAAGCAGCTTTTCCCAGGAATCCCTGAGCAGGTGAGTATAATCCCTAGGCCAAGTGGCCATTGAGATGCCTCTTGAAAGAAAGCTTAAAATACAACTGTTATTGAGGAGGAGAAGAAGCTTGGTGCCAGGAAGCGTAACAAGACTTACAGTGCATAATTAAGGGCTGGTATTATGACTTGCTGAGGACTCTCTGTGTGGGAAGCCTACTGTCTCTTATGGTTGGGTTTCATGGCCGTGCAAACCTGTTGGTTTTGGCAAGAGCAGCCCTATTCTTTCCATCCTTAGGATGAATAAGCTGATGGCCTGTGACATTTCAGGTGAAATTGTGCATTAATAGCCTGGAAGACTGCAATAATGTAAATGCCACTGGCGATTCACAGGCTGCTAGTTTGTGGGGTTTTATTTATTTATTATTTCTTCATGTGAATATTTTGTATATGGATGTGTTGTCTCTTTTAACAAATTTAAGTATACTTAAGCCAAAGATCACTTTCTGGGAAGAGCCTTGGCTAGAAATTCCAACTTACTGTGACTTGGAGGTCAGAAAAGAAATACATAATTAGCAGGTTATTAGCAGCTTATCCGTAATATGCTGGTGTTTGGTATTACAGGTGTAGGTAACTAATCAGAGAAGGGTGAGCATAGGTTTTCCTAGGACTGAAGCTCCTTAGCAAAAGTTAAGGAAAAGAGGCTAGGAATGCACCTGGAAGTGTGGGGAACACTGCAAAAGGCCAGAGCAAAGGGATCGCAAGTACATAACATGCACGCAGTGTGTTCTAAAGCGGAGCTCAAAACCTGCTGTATGTATGCAGCTGTATCTCCCCCAGTCATTAAAGCAAACATTTAACCAACTTCCCCAGAGTGCTAATGCAAGAAGAATTTCTGGGAAATCATCACTTTATGCCAGGAAGTTATGAGCTTTGCGCTTTTAGAAAGGCAAAAGCTTGCACCCCATTTTAGCTAACAAAGCTGAATCTGCCTTCAGAGGCTCGTTTAGTCCCCATGATGGCTTAGTTAGGAGGAGGGCTGCAGGTGGGATAATTTATCTTTGTTTGTCAGCTCCCTGGGGTCGACCTCTTGTGAAGGGCAAAAGGAAACAGGAGGTAGGAATGGATGGGAAGCTCTGTGGTTTTGGCCTGTGATTTCTGGCTGTGATGTGCATGGACTTTTCTGAGGCACCAGGGTGGCAAAGGGATGTTCCCGGGCAGGGTTCCCTGCTCCGTCCGAGGCTGGGAAGCAGCAGGGACCAGCAGCAAGATGCCTCAGCAAGGCATGTCTGGTTCAGAGGGGTATCCATGGGTTTGATGGAATTGCCTTTCCGTGCTGTTTTTGTGCAGCAGCAGCAACTTCATGCATGGGCCTTAGACAATGGCCATCAAAGCAGGGAAGAGCTTGTCTTGGTTCAGTGGCCTTGAAGCTTGTTTACTGAATTTCCCCCAAAGGCAGGATGCATGTGTGTGCAAGGAGAACTGCACCCCACTGAACATTTGGAGACAGGTCACTTCTACCCACGTGCCGCTTGCTCAGGAAGCTGATAAATTACCACACTGAGCAGAATGTTTCATCCCTGAGAAGCCAAAATGGTCCATCAATGACAAGAGACAAGTGACAGGGACAAGCTGCTCAAGTAAGATAGCGTGGCTGCAAAGCTGGGATGACGCTGGGTAGTGGGTGTGCTGCAGTTCCCCACGATAACCCTCACTCTCGTGCTTTGTGCCTTGGGGTTGGTTGGTGCGATAAGTCTGGGTCACCGCACCCAAA
>JAVCKT010012316.1:0-20248 GCA_032273925.1 Rhynchotus rufescens | reverse complement strand
TCCCAGCACTGGTCTCAGAAGCCAGGCTACTAGTCCATCCTGCATCTTTCCTGCCTGTTTCATGTTTCAGGCTAGCCCAAGCATTCCTCCCTGTGCTGAATTCTAACACTTACCTATAGAAAAAGGCAATATGTTTGGGTAGACTCAGTTGGCCCTGTATGGCCAGGAGAGGAATATGGGCTATTCCAAGGAAGATACATGCAGATCTGCTCATATGATGTGAAGCAAAACAAGAGTCCAAGGAGAAGTCTGAAGTTGAAATATTCACAGAATCACAGAATCTTTTCCCTCTGCTACTGGGGTTTTCAGCTTCTCATACCAGCAGGCACAGCCCAGATCAGAACAAAGGGCTCCCCGAGAGCCTCAAGAAGACTTTTGACAAGCCAGTTGTTCCATCCTGTCGGTGTTAGGTTGCCCAGCACTGGTGTTAATTAATAGCAGAATTAAGTGCCCAATTGGAAATGAAGTAACAGTTAGGACCAAGAACTAATATAACTTTCAGGATTTTCTCTCTGTCACAGGTAGTTAGAGAAACAGGGGATACCAGCAGTATTTGGAAATATCAAGCATGCTATTAAATTTTACAAGTCACAGTCACCCTCTCAGAATTTGGCAAATTTTTGGTGGCCAATTTGGTGTTGGCCTAAAATAGTAGCATTTCTCTAAAGCTAGAAAAGAATATAACAACATTAAAACTTACTTCCATGGTGCTTCATTTTTTTTTGACTTCTATCTTGCCTTTTCAGTGAAATGGCAGTTTATGTATCTGTATCTGGAAGGTGGGATTGTTCTTTCACAGGGGGAGTTTCGTTAAAGAAAGTCCTATGTGCCAAGAGGATTAAAAAAAACTTCAGAAGGAAAGCATGTGAGCTGGTGCAAAATAGAGCAGTAAACTTGAACCATATTGGGAACAGGCAGGCTAAAGAAAACTAGTATTTTATAGAGTGAATGTCCCCTAATTTCATGTCCCTTCTTCCTCTCATGCCCCTCCAAGATGCTGTGAAGGATCCGTGTCTTCCCAGCCCCTTCGGGGCAGTTGGTGCTAGAGCTAATCCAGATCTTGGTCTGTGCTAATTGCCTGTGTGGGATGGCTGGGCCAGCTGACTGCTGCCCCAAGGAGAGAGGCCATCACAGAGATCCCTTTGCCTTCTCCCTTGGGTGCTCGTTTGGTCTTTTGTCTCGTCCCTCTTAATGACTGCCTCAAAACTCCCTGGAACATGGCATTTCTGAAAAGCCACCTCTCCAGCTTAGGGGAAAAGGGACAGTGGGTTTAATCAGAGCAGATGATATCAGGTGGAAGTGCAGCCCAATTGCACAAGTGCTGTTTCCTCAGGTGAAGAAGGGAGGGATAGGCAGAATCGCTGAACTCTCCCTGGCCTAGAATCCCAGCACTAGACCTCTGTATTATACAAATTGTTGGAAACAAATGGGTCTGGTTCCATAATTGGGCTTCCCAAGTCTTCCACTGATTTTTTCTTACAAGGCAAATCATGTCTGTGAGTCCCAGAGACAGCGCCAGGAAGAATAGACAGCTCATGGCCATGGTCTGCACAGTTCGCAACTAGAAGCTCTGATAACTCATGTGTGTGTTTGTTACCTTGTAGAGAAGGAGAAAAAAAAAAAATTGTCAGAATGGGCCACAAACCCAGCCAGGGCTGTAATCTGGGCCAGGGAGGTTCGTTCAGCTTCGTGTGCATTGACCCTCCCTAGCTTTTGGTGGCCTATCCCACATCTTCCAAAAAAGGCTTTTGAGACTGATGTGAACTGGTCCATTTATTAGTTTCAATGATTAATAAATATGTATTAAAAATAAGCAGGTCAGTTCTGCAGACACATGAGCCCTTTGCATGGCTTTGTCTGTGGGGTTCATTCTGCTGAACTGAGTATTAGTGTTTAGCAGAGGTATTTATATGTATAAATTTATGAAAATGCTTCAGTATTTGTTGTGCACCTAATTATTTTTCATAAATTTGCTCAATTTTGATATTTTTTTCCTCCAATATAATTTAACTACAAAGGACAGCTTGCGTGGGACAGGTTTTCCTTCATTTTGGAAGTAGCCTTTACCTACCTTCTTTGTTTTCTCCGTTTGGGAGTGGTATTTGAAGATCTGCTTACAAATCTTTAGGTTACAGTGATGTTGTTTTTTCTACTATGGAAGCTTTACTTAAATTTTGCTTCCATTGAGCATAAGAGGAGATTTTTAAAAGCACAGAGGACAGTGAGGAACCTAATTTCCCTGGAAGGTTGGGTGCCTAATTGCCCTTTGTGCCATTAAAAAATCTCCGCATATGTGTTTTGTTTCGCCTGTGGGCTTTTCCCTCCCCACTTGGGCGAAATCGATTGATCAATGTTTGTTAGAAAGTTATGAACAAACGTCTCTGGTCTCCTTGATGTCAGCTCAACTGTGTTCTCCCAGCTAACAAAATTAGTTGCAAAGTCAGCAGGAGGTTTGCAGGAACACAGAGCGCCGGTTTTGTTTGCATAGCACACAAGACTACCCCTTGCTTAAATAACAAATCATCCATCTACGCTCTTACAAGCCTAGTGACAGGGGCAGGTTTTGTTTTAGGGATTGCTATTTGAATGAAAGGTCATTTGCTGCCTTATGGAGAAGAAAGGCCCCAATGCAAATGTACAGTCGTGCTGCATTGCTTTGAACGTGCGCACTGCTGTTTTCCAGCAGCTCCACAAAGGAGCTGGCGTGTCTGAGCTGTGGGGAGAGGCACACGGTGTGCAGGGCAGCCTTGACCCGCGCTCCGCTCTGCTCCGTGCGGGGAGGTGCTCGGCACCTTCGCGGCATCCCGCTCCTTGAGGGCCCGCGGCCAAGGGAAGCGGCACTCCCGGGACAATGCACGTCCCATTGTGTTCCCTTATGGGACCTCCCACATCGCAGGATCCTCCAGAGAAAAGCGAAGGCAGGGAGAGCTGGGGAGGGAGACCCTTGGGCAGCGAGCGGCACAAAGCAGAACCTTGCTGCCTCTCGGGCATCAGGGGGCTGAGCGCAGGCCGGGGCTGAGTGCTCGGTGTCGGTGGGAGTGATGCACAGGGGCTGTTTCTGCAGGACTGGGGCAAGCACCAAGGGCTAAGAAGGAGAATAGTAAATCAGGGCACCAGCAACATGCAGGACCAGGCTCAAGACAAGGTAAAAAGAATGAATTTCGACACTAAACTCCCAGTTAGGGTGTACTGACAAAGACTAGTTGCGCTGTAATTTACAGATAAAGATTTCTATCTAGATGGAATCAGCTGGGGAATCCACCTCACTCTTTTAAACTTTTTTTTTAAACTTTTAGCAGTTTCAGTGACACTCGGTGTCTCAAGGGTCTTGGGCTGGGATGGCACCCATCCCTGAGCATTTTGGTTGCATCCGCTGCCCCTGGAGCAAGGCAGTAATTAGTGCTGCAAGCAGATCTCTCCTTCATATGCTCTTCCAGTCGCATATTTACCAAGTTAAATGCCCTCCCTGGGATCTCCATTAGTGACTGTTAAGCACATGGTGTTAGCCACCCTCCATGTTCCCTTTTAGTTCCTACTTCAGTCCCAGTCTAAACACAGGGGGCAGCCCTAGAGGACCCCGGTAACAAGGAGTTTTACCTCCTTGTTCTCCTCCTCCTCCTTGGTCTCCTTCAGCAGTCAAAACAGGGATTGAGTTTCAGACTGGTTCTGTGCATGGCTGGCTTTAAACTTGAACTGAGCGGACGCAGCTCACCCCACTTGGGCCCAGTAAATCACCCTGCAGAGATCTGTGATGATCCTCCCTGAGGAGGTTCAGAGGTGGGTGGCCCGTAGGTCACTTAGCTTCAGAGCTGCATGAAGTATTTCAGGTCCCACGATGTCCCTGTGCATGAGCACGAGGCGTCTCTAGCAAGATTGCTGCTCGATCCTGGCAGTACCGCTGTGCTGCAGTTTGGAAACTATTAAATTTGTGGCAGTGCAAGAAAGCAGAAAGGTTAAATTTCGGCTACTGTAGACATCATTGCCTCCCTGCCCCTTACAAAACATAATGAAAAGATGGGTCACTGGCCATTTCTCATTTGAAATTTACTTAAAATTCTTCATATTTTGTGAGGAGCCTTTTATCATCTACTGTACTCTTACAGCTTTTAACATTCCTGCCAAAATTCAGTCTTTAAATATGTCATATATTAGAGTTGAAGGTTGATTATCTCATGTTTTGCTTCATTTTATGTTCACTGTTCAGGGTTTATTTTTAATGTACACAAATACATACTGTAGCATAACAACAAAATGCAATTGTCACTTTCTCCCACCTTTTTTGTGAAGCACATTTTTCCCATTTCTGCCTTAACAGCAGGAACCAAAAATATGCAAGGTGAACCGATATATTTTTAATTTATGGGAGTCCTTAAAAGGTTCCTTTAGTTTCAGATTAAACCCTGCTGCAGGTTCAAGGGAAAATTTAAGAAAATCAATTTTCCCAGGCTAAAAAAAAAAGAGCAAAACCACTGCAGTTTATATAGTGCCCTTTGTTATTTGAATCAATAGCTCTGTTCCCATGAATAGCTGAATAATCACTTTTTGTCTAATGTTGGTATACATACGGACTTACCTCTTGGAGACTTTGTTGTTGAACCTGCAGTAGCACATTTTTGATCATTAACAGTTTCTTGCTCTTGTTTAATTTTTCCTATAAGTCTTACTCTGAGGCGGAAACGTAGTGATTATTGCCTGCTGTGGCACTGACATGAGGCATAAAACTATATTTTTCAAATAAATTAATGTTTTCACAAGAAAACATAAGAAATGTGAATTATAACAGTAGCTAAATGCAGCATTATTAGACGGTTTGTTTTGGGATTTTTTGGCTGAGAAAATTTACAGATGATCTGTGTGTTACAGAATCTCGAGCACCAAGGGGGGACATGCCTAGCTTAGGAAAAAACAGCATTTCAGAAGAAAAAGCATAGACAAAGCATATGTTTTTGTTGTTCATCCCTCCCAAATCACCCTGTATTTTATGAAGCCAAGCAGGAGTCACATTAGGACGAGAGAAAACATGAAACAAGGAAGGGGCTGTTTGTGCCTTCCTTTGCACCCTCCGCACGCCCTGGGCCCTGTGAACCAAGAACCTGGGTCTGTGCGACGTGGTTGGGCAGGTTCTTCTTGTGGATGGGGCCTTGAGCTCTCCATGGCTGTGTCTGTGTAGTTAGAGTGCCGGTCCATAGTAGGATTGGTGTGGAGGTGTCCATCGAGGTGTCCAAGTGACCATAGGACATCATTAGTAGGAGGCTTTTTATTGTCTCGAATGGCCTGGCTGTTTTAATTGTGTCCTTGCAGATCACCTTGTGTGGACATGGTGGTTTCAAAACCCGAGCGGGACCTGCCTCACAAAGGGTGACTAAAAACAAAAGAGATTTTTTTTTCTGTTTTGTTTCAGTAATTCATACTTATTACTGCTTTGTATTTTAAGCATCACCTTTTCCACTTACAAACAGTTACATTATTAAAAAGATATTTTCAGCAGATAGTAACCTTGGCAGTAGTTGTCAAGGCTAATAGTTTGACATTTCAGATCACCCACAACTAATCAGCTGAACATGGCAACACATTTGAAAAACCCATTATAGATGTGTGGCTCAGGCGTAATATGTCAAAGCTGGCACTAACAGCTGTTATGTAAACTGGCTGATTTTCCTCTGCTGAATAGTCACATGGCAGAAGAGAAAGAGCTTTTGAAGGGCTTGGGAGCATCTAGCCACAAGGACTTGAAGGGTGTGCTGTGCTTCTGAATGACATATATATTTATAGGAAGTTCCCCTCAGTACCTGCAAGCACCACGTCTTCTCTGGCAAGGTCTTAGAGAGGTTCTTCTCATCTTCTCTTGACCGGCGGTGGTCTGAGGGTGTCTCTAAAGTGTCCCCTCTGAGAGGTGTCTGGTGCCCATTGAAACAGTCTTTGGTGTTAGTGGTGATTCCACAGTTACTGTCTGTGCCTTTTTAGAAGCTCAGGGAAGTTTGCAGAACCCAGAAGATGCATCGAATCTGTTTGAAATCCCCAAGCCTCTAGGTCTGGCATGCCACAAGATGAGTGGAAAGGAACAATAACTCTGTGTTGTTTTTCAGGCTTTTCAAGAGGCAGGAATGCTCGAGGTTGTTTCCTGAGGCCTTTGTCCTTGCTCTCCACTGAGGAAGTGAGACATCTCCGGAGGCTGGCCAGGCTTAGCATCTTGTGTGCAGGGGCGACGGGCTTGGTACTGGCTGCAAGCCGCTGGGAGCTGCGCTGAGCCTGTGTGGAGGCCAGTAACCTTACTTAGCAACATTTTGCAATATCACGATCAAGTATGCACGGGGAGTGCCTCATCTTAAGGACGAATTGGGCTGAACAGGAAAACCTGTTCAGCAGAGGTGTTCGTTGAGTCCTTACTACAATGGCTCTCTCACCTCTTTGCACAAAACCTCAAGTTTATTTATGTGACAGGTAGATGGAGGAGAGTTTATGACCCCAAATTAGGGCTAGTCCTAATCTGGACTGTTCTATAGGTCAGATAGTCCTTTATTCCTATTTGTCCTCTTCACTAGTAATGATGCCCGAACTGATCCGACTGGTGAGATCTGTGCTCCTTTCCTCTCCCACTCAGGACTCCTGGTGGTTACTTCTGCTCCCCAGCATTGCTTTTGAAGAGACTGGAGTTGCACTGTGTTCCCTAGAAACTCCTCGTGATATTTTTCTGCTTTCTGCTCCCTCTCTTCTTTTGGAGAAGCAGAAGGTTTTTCTCTGGCATCTTACCCAGCAGTTATTCTTTGGTGTGCTGAGGGTCTTGGAGTTGCTGCTTAAGTTTCATGAAAGATGCGAGCAGCTGTATATCCTTGCTCCTACTGAACATGGTGAAAGTGCAAAGCCATGGGATTTACCTTTGTGCTTTTGCCCTCCTAGGGAACTCCTCTGCTCAAAGCCTTAGGTTAGGTCTGTGCCCGTGTCTCTAGGCAAATGGTTGAGTGTTCACTCCTAGCGACAGCACAAAGCTGTCCACAACATTGCTTTTAGTTCCAGTAGTGCATTTAAAGATAGTGTATTTTCACCACAATAGTTCTGCCTATAAAGCCAGGTTTCAGCCTTGTTAGAACACCTGGGAGTAACTGATACATTCTTGATTTTCTCCTTTTTTCTTCCTCCCTCTTGTCTTTTTTTCTCAGAAGCAGTAAAAAAAAAAATAAAAAAAATAAAAATTCAATATGGCTGACTATTTCTATAACAGGCAATTACTGAGTTTGACACCAGGCTAAAGTCTTTAAAGAAAAAATGCAAAGCAAACTTGAGGCATCAACCCCAACTGCTTTTTTGTCTATGAGTCCTTGTCCTGAATACCAGCATTGCCTGTGCATTACACAGGAGGCTGTGGCTCTATTTGCCCATAGGAGCTGGCAGATCTAGTTTCCAGTTACACTCCATTATGGACTGGGTGGGGGGTGAAATTTGTTAGGAGTTTTGTATTTGTTTCCTCCTTTGGGTACTGGTAAGAGTCTTTCAGTGGAATCTTTCTGCCTTTTAGCTGGGGTGGGTTTGTGAAGCTGTGGTAGGAATATCGCGCTCCTTGTTTCCCTGGGCTCCCTCTCTGAATAGCGGGAGCTTGGGAGAAAACGTCTATTTTCTGATCCGTACAACCATGGGCTGCTGATGCCAGGTTCAGCCTTCTGGGGCTGAGCGTAACACTTGTGTTTCAGTAAACTGCAGCCTTTTCAAACAAGCATTTTAAATGCAAATCCTATCCATTCTCATCTGTGTGTGTTCTCAACAATAAAATACAGCTCACTTTCCCAGGTTACTATGACTATTGTTACAGTGTATGATTTGGTATTTTATTAGACTCTTCATCTAGCTGGTATAAAAGCATTCTCCATATATCTGTAGTTGCATATTAATTTGGAGATATTTTTAATTCCCAAGGGACAGGCATCATGTTGACCAGAAATGGTTAAAAAATAATTGATGGATTTTAATGTGGAGGGCACTATAAAAAGAAATATGCCAGCTATTTTGGGATGACTGGAGGATGGAAAGAATCACAAATGAATCAAAGCTGGGTTTTTTTGTTTTGTCTTATTGAAAAATAAGCTCATTCTCCAAGCAAATTAACATCTGTTTTGGGTTTTTTTTTTCCTCCCTCTGGCAGTTGGTAGTGTCAAATGTTGGCTGAGATGTGGTTCCAAATACCGAATAGACTTGAGAAGATGCTCTGATTGCATCCAGTCTGCTCAGTTGCCTAGTGAGAGGTAGAAACAGCCAGCCCCACTCAGGTAGCAAGAAAAGATTTCTTCTCCCACTTGAAGGTGATGTTTGCATATTGTGTCATGTAAGTTTTGGTGCCAGTTACTTTCTAGTGCCTTTTTCTTTTTGGGCTCTCAGTATTCACCCTGGTGGGCTCAGTCAGTGTTACTTCCAATAGCAGCTGCTTTAAATACCAGGACTGCTACATGGAGCAGTCAGAGATGAGCCAAAGGCAGTCGTAGGCAACAGGCTGGGGTCCAAAAAGGGCGAATAATGGTCACATTGGGCAGGGAGAGATCTGGGCAGATGCTGAAGGATGTTCCCAGCGAGTTTCTGCACTGTACTGCTTCCCACCATGAGGTGGCATCTGTCCCTCTTGTCACGGGTGAGCCTCTTGGCCGTTTTCCTTGCCTGGAACAGGCTAAGCTCCTGGGAAAACTCAGCTGCTGATTATTATTGCGGTTGGGTACGTGGATAGGTGAAATGTTCTGAGTTAGGTTTTACCATCTTCCAGGGTTTCTTGCCTTGTGTTCCTTTACATCTTCTCATCTCTCCTGCTAAAAACATATCGAGACGTTTGTCTCAATGTTACCCATGTGCTGTTTGCACCTTTGTTGTTGTTATAAAGATGTACAAAATGTACGTGACATGCCATATAATGGTAAAAAACAAAAAAAATCCAAGTGGGCTGAGTCTCTACGGAAAAACTAAAGTCTCAAGCTGGTGTGTAACCCACCCAGAAAAATATTTTGCAGCTGAAATGTGCTGTCTGGTAGTGTTTGAAAAACAGGGCAAGATGACAGTGCTGCGTGTGGGTGGGATATGACATTATAATCCTCTAGGCCTCTTCTTCTCAGCTCTGTTACGTGTTAAGAAGGCATTTATCAAACTTAAGTAATCTAAGATACTCCCAAGTTTGGTAGTATGGGAGACTCATAGAAACAGGGATGCAATAAAGTCAGTAGTGGTGTATGTATAAAGGAGTGGTGTATTTGGTGCCCATCTAGTGTAGAAATGGGTAGGAGAGGCAGTGAGTTGCTGTGATTCTTAAGTGTCCACGTGTTACCTGTAACGTCCATGGTGATTTATTAGCTCGAGCTCTCCATGTACCTCACTTTCTTTGCCTCACTCTGTCTGGATTGTGTGTTTAGATGGGAGTTTGAACCTTTGCTAAATCATGGAGGACGCAGCCATTTTATTAGGCTTTTCAGGGGCAGAGTGCTTAAGTGCTTTCTTACTGTACTGTGATGTCAAGAAAAGTTGCAAAGGAAAACAAGAGGCAGCGGTGATCAGTGGAAGATTGAAATCTTACTATACACGATGTTTAAGCTGTGGCTGGAAAAAGGAATCTGTAGGTGGATGCCCGAAAATGAAGAGAAAAGCCATCAATGAGCAAAGTGCCTTGGACTGTGGTGGGCTGGCCCTGATTATATGGAAATAGAGGAAGTACAGAAGATGCCTTGAGTAAGGAACAGGGTGATAGGCACCACAAATCTGAGAATTAGGTGAACAGTATTTCTGGGTACCTGAAATTTTAGAGCTTTTTTATTCGCCTAAGATTCGTTCTTATTGATACATGTCCTAGGAAATGACTTTCCAATGGAAAACTCTCAGCTGGCCAATGTGCCAGCTGATATTTTTGTGTTGGTTCCAGATTCCTGCTATTGGTAGGAATATTGTACTACTGTTAACTCGGCATTCCTTTCTTTACTGTTTGATGACTGTATGTGTTTTGGGGAAAGAATAAGGAGAAAATACGAACAAAATATCTTTGTTTTGTGTGTGCGTGTGTGGGGTTTTTTTCTCATTGGCTTAATTGCAATAACATTTATATCACATAATATAGTGCACCAAGGTTGTAATTTTCCTATCATCTAAATTGCAGGCTGAAAATTGTGTTAAGAAAGGACTGTAGAGGATGAATTGCTGCTTTCAAAATGACTACTGTTAACTGACAATGTGACCGGCAAATGATTGCCAAAGACAGGATGGTGGTTTTGTGTGTAATGTTAGTGAACTCTAGCATGGTGTTTTTAAGCACATCTCAGCACGCACTGTGTGAATAATACATTTTTAACTAAAAGCAATTGTCTCCCTTCAGATACATGCCTGTATTTCTTGCAGGCACTTAGAAAAAAAAAATTGAAGGGAAGCAGTCAGTACACCTAATTCTAAATATTTTTTTATTACTGAAGCAAATAATATGGTTAAAGGGCACTCTTAAAAGCCAAGATTTCCACTCTTATTTGTTAATGTGGATATACTGCTGTCTAGCTGAAAGGAGGTTGGTGAGGTTCATGTGTTTGTGGCCAGTTTCCTCTCGAGAGGCTCCTGCGGTTCGTTGGCCAACACCGGGAACGCGGCTGGAGCTGCAGGAGATCCAGACTCTGCTTCTTCCCACAGGGTCCACACAGATGTGCACAAAAGAAGGGAGTTAAGGGAATGGGAGCTGTCGAGTCTCACTGGGCTATTTTTGCAGTTCCCAGGAAGTGCAGGAGGGATGAAGGGAAGAACAGGGAAGAAAAATAAGTGGGCCCAGGCTGGTGCACAGAGATGTGCAGTCAGGGCAGTGCACTCATGGATGGAAAATGATGCAGAGGAAGGAGGAAGACTTCACCACGAGAAGGCTGGAGAAGCTGTGAGTGAAGGAAGGAACAGGAGAAGATGCCTTTGGCAAGCATTTTAGCTATGAAAGCTGTTGCACTGTTGGAGAAGGAGCAGTAGCTTTCCAGCTGTAGCAAAGGTTTCCGTGTCTCGGAGAGCAGGTCACTGCAGGTAACAGTGACAATTATAGGGTACGGTTTTTTAGGTGGTCATTTTGGGAAGCAGTCTTGTTCTTTGGATCCATCATTGGTGCCAGTGTCACTTACACAGTTTAAGGATTTTTTTCAGATACTGGATGCAATCGAAACTAAGATGCAGTCTGCCATCACCTCTTTGGGTCCTAAGAAACAGTCTTTATAAATATGGTAGCAGGAAATGTATTGTCCCAGAACTGCAGCACTGATTATGAAAATAGTTGCTAGGTATTTATTTAATACAAAATTTTCTGTCCATACCAGAACTGCACAGGTGCTAGCTCTGAGACTGAGGAAATCGGAACATGAGCTGGGTTGCTCCAGGGGATCAGCAACTTTGTGTCCCCAAAACAGGGGGCCTGCCCCAGTGATTTCAGTGATGCTCCTGTCTGACATAAGCTGCTGCTTCCTAGGTGCTGAACAGTTGGACAAGTTACAGAAACACAGTTGGGCAGTTTTGGGTGCTGAGCTGTAACGTGTCTTTCTGCTTTGGTACAAGTGAGAGATGGATTGGAAATGCCATCTTGATGTTTCACTGCGTTTTCTTCTATTCACTCTCAATGAAAGTCAAAACTATAGAGATTTAGACAGTTTTAAAACAAGCTGGGAACACCTGTGAATCTCATGTTTTCAACATTAACCTGTATGGTCTATGCTCGGAGAAAAACCTTTATTTTTGTGAAAGATTTTAAGCTAATAACTTGTAGGGGGGAGAATTTAAGGTTGGGTTGTTTTGGGGGATTTTTTGGTTGGTTTTTAACCTTTAGGCAGTGGTGAAGCTTTCTTGTACTTAGTTTTTGCTTTATGATTTTCATCTGAAAAAAAAAAAAAACAGTTGTGAAGTTAAGTCTCCCCCTCCAGCCCTGCCAGAAATAAAATAAAATGAATAAAATAATGTCAGGAAGTAGGCTACACTGGAAAGAAATTCTCAGTCATTTCTCAGAGGTTTTGGCACCAGTGGGTCTGGACTTTGAAGTCTGCCTCAGTTCTAGGCCTGAGAGATGTGTCTAAGCACATCGAACCCCTTGGTTCTTGGGCTCACCCCTCGATGCTGGAAAGCCCGTAGCCTTTTGGCTGGTGTTCATGGGAAGGGAGTTTATTTGCGGAATGAAGGGGAGCACTGTATGACCCCGGGGAGCAAAAGGCTCTCTCGCCACTCTGCGTCCTCATTTGCTTTCAGACGTTTCTGATTCAGTCAACTGCAGGGCTTTGCTGGACAGGCTAAAGGCACTGCAGTGCTGCTATGTCAGACCTCCTGAAAACGCTGTGGAGGAGATTGCTGAACCGGAGCAGCAGGCCAAGCACTGGCAAGGTGCCTAATCAGGAGGCAGAACAGAGCGTTTCGCATATTAACACAAAATGTAAGGATTGGTAATGAGCAGTAAATGACCCGTCAATGTAACATGTGAGGCATGGCTTTGATATATCAGAATTATTTTTATTAGTTGTTTTCATACGCACCAGTGTGTTCACATTCAGAATGAATGAAGAGCCTGGGAAATGGCCATCTTGATTAATTAGTGCGTATTGTAAAGGCAGAAAAAGTAGTTGCAGTGCTAAATTCACTTCTCATTAAGCGTGTCCAGCTGTGTGTGTATGTGAATGTACTTACAAAGAGAATCTATCTTGCTTCCAAACATCGTTTTATCTTTGAGAAATAGTTGTCTTTTATTTATATATATGTGTGTGTATGTTTATGCGTGTGTGTATATATATTTAGACACATGCTTATTAGTGCACAACACCATAAGGCTTTCTCTATTTTTTTTTCCTAAAGATGGCAGGCTGTTATTTTAGTAAAATACATACTGGGGATCTCTTGCTCATGTTCTTGTTGGTCTGTAAATTACAGTTTTGTAAACACTACTTGGAGCAAATATTGTGGTCCTTTTGCTCTACAGAGCAGTGATAAATGTGCTGGGAATAGGGCCTGTTTTATAGCCATTTTATGCTGCCACAAAGAAGTCCCCAAAGGCTTTTGATTATTTAAATGTTTTTTTTTTTTTTCCTGACATGACTTCTTGCTGGAAGAATTTTTGTGCGTCGCCACAGCAGAAGCCTTGAAGTTTTGAAGCACCAGGTGAAGGAAGCAATTTCATGCTTCATGCCAGCGCTAATGTTTTGTTGTAATCTTTAGAGAGCAAGGCCCTTTTGTTTAAGTTTGGGATAATGAGGGGTTTAACTTTTCGGCCGTGTCAAATTAGTCATCAGAGTGAAACCAGAGGCCCCTTTTCTCTTTGGGCTTTGTGCAGATTGCCTGCACAGATAAATAAGTGAGCATTACAGGTGATTCTTTCTTTGCGCTGAGGTAGAGAGCTTCCATTTATCGCCATCAAATGCATTAAGCTGGAAGTCAGAGCCCTCAGCTTTCTGCTTGCTGCTAGTCTGGGCCACAAGACAATCAAGCCATAAGGGTCATTTTCTGCATGAGCTAACCTTTTCCTCTCGTATGGCTTGAAGCCTTTGTTGACAATGAGATGCTCAGTGGGAACATTAAATTAACACTTCATATTCGTGGCTGTAAATTTACTGGCAAGCTGAGGAAAAGTCAGGGAAAACAAACACTCCATCATTTCTGCTTCATTTAGCCCGTGAATGGGGACACTCTCACCTGCAGAGAAAAGAGGTCAGGGCAAACAGGGATAATTTTAATCTGACTCTCAGCCTCGTCTTTACTTGTAGTGGATTGTGTTGCCTTCTGCACTGAAAGTAAAGGTGAGAGTGAGGTGAGAGCAAGAAAATAGATAAGTACTATGTGAAATGCTTAGGAGACCTTGTCACAGGCGCAAGGGATGGATGGATTGTTGTACCGGTTACTAGGGAAACTAGCAGGCTAAATACTATTAATTGTGCAGGCTGAAAAATTGTCTCGCTGTAGGGTAATAGTAGCATTAAGGTTCCTGTAAGTCACCCAGCTGATAACACCGAATATCACAGCCGAACGCTTTAAAACCAGCCATTTTCTCTGGTTCCAAGATAACCATGTTTGAGGATTCCTTTCTGTTTCTCAGTCCTGTGCTAAATGCCTCCCGTCTCCTTTGCAGGTCAGAGCAGCGCTTGGCAATGGTCTCCCAAGGCTGATGAGCAGAGCGCTCGCTGCTCCCGTGCTCAGTAATGGGACAGCACTGGCTTGTCACCTGCCATTAGTATCCGTGCTGCTGGCACCGAAGCGCCTGCGGACCCCCTGCTCCGGGCACCTCTCCTGCAAAGGAGCACGGAGGGAAGCCTGTCCCTTGGGCTGTTCCTCCCTTACTAAGCAGCCGGTCGAGTCCGACTTGTCACGGGCTTTGGGGAGAGCCGTCATGCTTGGGCCGGGATACACTGGCTGATGACCAGTGTGGACTGGGGCAGCGCGGAGGCGCTTGATTGTGTCGGGAGCGCTGATTATTTGGGGTGCAGTTTCTTCCTGCAGGTGCCGGGAGCCAACCGGCCTAATCCCTGCTTGCAGAGCCCGCCACGTCGTTTTGTACTCGGAGCGGCTGTGCTGGATTAGGAGCGACTCCGGCTCCTCTGTGAGCGGCGCCGCAGGCCCGGCGCGGGCGTGCGGAGCGGCGCGGCGCCGAAATTGGCCTCGCAGGTGGTCCCGGCGCGCGGGCGCGCCGAGGCCGGGCGCTGAAAGGCCGCGCCATTGAGCGGCCGCGGGCAGAGGGGCTGCCCTGGGGGTGGCACCGCTGGAGCTATTGAGGCCGCGGGACCCGGTGTCAGGCTCGCTTTACCACAATCACAGCAGTGATTAGGCTCCTTTTGATCGCGGGTTGGGTTTCCAGCATACCCAGGGAGTGGGGCCGAGGCCGGGATACATATTAATGTCCTGCGCGGGGCCCACATAATTTCCCAGAGGGTCGCAGGGTCAGGTTTGTATTTAGTTAGCGGTAATGATCTCGTTAGGGATCTGAATGGACCACCGTCCAAGGCCTTTCAGGGCTGCGAGCGTGCCTTGCCTGCGCCCTGCTTTCCCTTCCTTGTGTGGGCTTCCCCGGGACGTGAACTGTGATTGATGGACTTCCAGTGCTTAATAATTTGCAAACCAGCATTAAACAAGGAAAGTTGGGGACAATTGGAGTCGGAGCCAGGAGGGGCAGGAGGTTGTTGTAAACAGAAGCGGGACAATCCGCGCGCGCAGAATTAACGAAGATGGACGCAAAGAACATCACAGCTGGGAACTGGCGGGGCGCCAGCCCGCGGAGAAAGCCCCATTGCTGTGCCCAGGTGGTCAGGCTGAGCTGCCCTTTTAACTTTGCAAGTATTAAAAAAAAAAGGGGGAGTTGGAAAAAAAAAGACTACTTCTGCAGTGGGAAAGAAAGTAAGGGGAAGCCATTGAGCAACAGAAAGAAAGAGATTAAGAAGCTGAGAAAGTGACAAGTCGATAATAGAAAACACTTTCAATAGTAGTAATCCTTGACATGCAAGGACAAATATGAATACTTTTGTTCTTGAATTTAGATTAACTTTCAGTTCAGGAGTAAAACTTGAAGTAACTTCATACGTTTGCCTCCCCTGGCATTCTGCACAAAATGAAAGTTGGCAGTTCATTGCCACTGACCTTAGAAAAGTACCTCTTCGAGAAGTGTTGCAAGAAAACAATGCAGGCCTGGCAGCAAATAGATAAAACCCACAAAGATGCAATATGAACTAGAGGCTGATTTAAAAGAAAAATCTCTCCATTTTCTCCAATTCGTACTGGCGTAGGCCTACGGTGCTGCTCTGACATCCGCAGCATCCCAGCCCGTCTGTTTACCTAAAGTGGACCTGGAAGCATCTAATTTTTTTAAATGATTTTCTTAGTGCGCTTCTGAGAAGGCAGGTTTTAACAAGAGGGCTTTCCCAGTCAGGCCCTTGATATGGGCACAGGGTTCTCTGAGAAGATTTGAGGCAGTGAGGAAGGAGAATTATGTGATGCCATGACATTTTTATTATAATTGCAGCGTGTTATCATGGAGAGGAAAAGAGTGAGCAGGACTGCATAAAACAAGAAATATAATACTTTCAAATACAAATAGAAGTTATTTTTAGCCAAGCAGGAAGACAGTATTTTTTAATCCAGGTGCAGAGGGCTGCAATACCTAAACAGCAGGTAGTTTTATTTAATATATTAATACAGTCTTTTTCTGTCTGTTGGCAGGTCATCATAAATGCTGTTTGCTTGCTTGCGTGCTTGGGAGCTCAGTGGGCTTCTCGAAGGGGAGTGAGAGAGGGCCTGGAAAAATGGCTGAGAGGAAAAGATGCTCCCCTATGGCAAAGGAGGAGTAGATTTTAAGATCCTTCAAGCAAACTGGTAGGAGGATGAGGATCTGTTAACTAAAAATGGTTCCTAATGTGATGAAGTGTTGCTGGGAATTGGACAGAAAGGTTCTCCCCACCACTGTAAAAAAAAAAAAAAAAGGCGCCTGTGAAATAAATAGCCAAAGGAATGAGCTGCATGAGGCAGACTAATGAATTCACAAATTGTTAGCAGACTAAGAGTGCCTGACATCCTTACTGAGGAGGGCAGAGGCATCAAAACACGTCTCCCCTCCCTCGGCGGGATTCTTGCTGGTGGCCAAGGAGATGAGGTTCCCTTAAAAGACGGGTGCCGAGGGAGCGGGGAGAGAGGCGTACAGAGCCTGTCCGGGCCACCTCCTGTAACGGTACCAGCCTGGGGACAATAGTGTTGCACTGATATAGTACTTTTTAGCCCGTGTTTTATCCGGTAAGGATGCCTGACAGCCTTATTTTGTGATTTCCTAGCTGGTGAGCCTTTTCCTTTGACAGGCATCCTCAGAAGTCCCTTTTGGGGAATGGCAGGCTGTGCTGGAGGAGGGGAAGCTCGGGACACATGCTGTTTTCCGTGCTTTTCTCCATTTTCTCCCATATTTGTGGAAGGAGCATTACTGGAGGCAGGCTTGGAGAAGCTGCCTTTCTCCCAGGGCTTGGTTCAGCCTCTGGCACTGCAGGGTGGCTGCGATGGGGGTTCGGAGGTGCTGAGGCAACGTGGCTGGCCCACCAGCCCCTTCCTCTCTCCTCTGCCGCTCCTCCCCTTGCAGCCTTGCTGCAATGCGCCGTGTTTCTAGTGGATCTTGTGAACGGAGGGAACTAGGAGGTGGCAAATGGGATCTCTGCTGTAAACCTAGCAAAATCACTGCTTATCATTTGCAGCAAGAGAAGTGGGACTGTTTCTGATTTGTCTGTGATGAAGATGGTCTGAATTTTCAACACTGAGTTGCATTCTCACAGTTGACTGTTCTGGGTGATCTGTAAGTGTTCTCAAGCCAGTAAGAGAAATCTGGTGGGTTCAGATGTAACCTGGTGCAGAGATGCAACAGTTAAAGCAGTATATGCCAGCTTTGGGGACAGTTTGCATTTGATGGATGTTTCACGCTTTAGGGAAATCTGCAAAGTCAAGTCTGTAGGTGACTTGCTATCAGACTGATAGTGCTAAGGAAATGTGCTAATAGCAAGGCAGCAGAGGCAAAAGCAGTCCAAGATTTCCTGGGGGACTTTATTTCATATAGCAGAAGGAGACACCCAGTCTTCATTGATCAAGGTGCTCTTCAGGTATCTGCTCTTTGGGAGGAAAGAGGAGAAGAGATGATTAATCCAAAGGAAACAGAGTCTTAGGAACTTAGTGAAGAGCATCTAGTGTGGGGTTTTGGTGAGATGGTAGAACTCTCTGGGTCTGCACTGAATCTGATGAAATGTGAGCCATAAGAAATCCTAAGTTTAGAGTATCAGAGAAGTGAAGGAAACCAATGTAAGGCACAACTTCCTTGGTGTAAATCTTTGTATTTACAGCCTGCTGCCCTGTATCAGTTTCCAAGGAAAGAAGGGTCTTGTTTGTTTGTTTGTGTTTTTTTCTTGTTTGTTTTTGCAGAGGGGACAGGTGTAATAAAAAGAGACATGAGGAGGCTTTCTGCTAAAACCCTCCAGGCTTATTCCATGTGCACTGCACTCCCCTGGAGCTGGGCAGAGGGGTGCAGAGCAGCTGTGCAGACTGCAGGGTGAAAGCAGCAGCCACATGTACCTGCCCTCAACAAAGCCCAGGGCACCTGCCTTTGCATTAAGAGTTACCTCCTCTGAGTCAATCAACAGCTTTAAACCAGCCTTGGGTGCACAGCACGAGGCTCAGTCATGTTGCATGTGTGGAAACAGCCCCATTTATTTCACTGACCTCTTAAAAGATAAGGTTGAAACATGCAGTCCAGCAGTTGAGAAGAGAAAATAAAGAGGATCAGACATATAAACCCCATGTACATATGATAATTTCTAGTCTTGCCTTATCTTGTAGGAATTACAAGATACCGAGTAGGAAATAAATCATAATGTCAGGACCAAATGCCATTTTCCTTCTCAATATGATTTGCTGCATCCCAGTCAAACAGATAGATCTCATTCCCTCTCAGAGCATTCTCCCCTCTAATTGAATTATGCCCCTGTCTAGCAAATGGAATTCATTCTGGGGTGAGATACAGGGAAATTACCATTTGATGAAACAATGCTTTACTCCCTTCTCACCTGCACAAACATCTTTCAAGAAAACTATTATGCAGATACCCTTGATTACAGTCCATTGTTCTTTCTGATCTCTAACTTTATGATAATCAACAACGGAGTGTAATACCACATGAATATTATATATTGAATGCGCTGATGCATTTGAACTATCCTCAACAATTGTTTGCTGGCTATTTTCTTTAGAACTTCAAAAGAATTCTGTGATTCCAGTTAATTAAAATGCTCTTTGCTGCACACAGTTAATTGTCAGGCAGATACTGTATCAGTGAATCACTGTCTGGAGGTACCTTGTTCACTTCCTAGGGGTGGGTCATTGCAGAATAATTAGTGCTAACAACCTACAGTAACCTGATTTCCTGATCTAAATCATAAACTTCAATAATCTGAAGTGATAATAGTATTTCTGCACTAAAATTTATGTATTGCTTCTGGAACAGAAACAGAGTAAGTATTATTACAAGTCAAGATTCAGGGTTATTAACTCTTGTAACTACTTTCAGAGGTCTCTCAAGGTATATTTTTCAGATTCTTAGTAGGTGAAGTTATCTCAGTCTGCTCAGCTTTTAGCTTTCATTCCTATCATTCCTGATTCTCACAGTTGTGAAGGAAATTAAAGCTTCAAGTTCAAAGCCCAGAAGGCAAGCAAAAAATCCAACCTGTACATATAATCCCCATTAATTTTCAGCTAATGGGATGGTTTGGATAGGGAAAGGAGGCTGATCCATGAGGAGGCTGATCATGTTCTTGGGGCTAGCAATACCGAGCCCTGTCCCTGTAGGCATTTTGATGTCACCTGGTTTGTGAAGGAAATACATAAGGCACCGGGAGTGGCACTGGAATATGAGATGCACCAGCCTAGGGAATCACAGAAACGTGAACTGTGCCTGGAAGAGCAGGAGCTGGAAGCACAGTGCTGTACGTGTGAGCGACACCTTGGCAAATGCTGCTTCCAGCTTGCTGCACAGTAGCAGGTTGGATTCTGCAGCTGATGTGCAGTGACATGGACAAGGTGCCACACTGCAGCAGGGCCTTGTGTCCACGGCTTGGACACGAGTACTTTGTGGACAAAAAAATATGTCTCTTTTGAAGGTGGATTGTCTGTGTGAGGTGGCGCTTGCCCTGGCTCCTGCTTTGGTGAGCTTGTGTCCTGCCTCACTGCTGTACTCATCATGGGCTCAGTCCTTGGCCTTAGGTCCCACCTGTGTTTCATATGTCCACAGGAAGTAATTTTGGTGGCTTCAGATGGCTGGTGACTCCCTCGGTATTCTAGGGGCTGCCTGCTTCACATGCCTGATGGGCAGGGTCATCCACCTCGTAGTTAGAGTATTTGTGATCGGGGAGAAGGGTTAGTTTGCAAAACATGCAGGCAATAACTTTACCAGCTGAGTGCAAAACACTCTAATGAGCCTTGAACCTATAAGCTTAGGCTCTTTCTGAGGTGGGGCCATTCATCAGGTGCAAGTTAGACAGTGCTGCATGACCTGGCTAGCAAAGAGATCTCTGGAAATGTCTGTTCTGGCAGGCGACTTGTCTGCAGTCCCATGCTTTAGCAAGACATATATGTGCAACCTCATTTCAAACATTAAATGATGCTTACCCTGGCAGTGTGAGAACCAAAAGAAGGAAAGCATAAAAATAATTATTTACTGATTCGGAAGCTAGTTTCATTGATTAGAGCCGTGCAGCTCCTACCCAGCTAATTACGGTGGATCTCATTAGCTGCATGGAGT
>JAVCKT010012315.1:0-13656 GCA_032273925.1 Rhynchotus rufescens | reverse complement strand
AATGGCTTATTCAGCACTCCAAATCAAGGCACTGTTGAAGAAATATTTGCTGAAGTTGATAACTTTTATTCCCTATCACTTTGACTCCTATCAGCTATACACTACTGAAAAGATAAGGAATGCAACTGCATACTACCAGGACTCACTTAGATCAAATTTGTTAACAGAAATAAACTCAAGTGAATTATGGTCTCTCTATTTTTTTTTAATCAAGACATTTGTTTGCCTAGTTGAATTGCCTGAAGGCCTTAATTGAAGACTAAAAAAAAATCAATACTTTTTGGGCTGTAATGTTTGAGTTTTTGCATGTGAATTGTGGAATACTTGGTAACTTTTTTTCTAATTTGAATAAACTGCACAATGGAAACCAAAATGACTTTTTGATTTGTATCTTATAATTATTGATATAAAACATTTTACCTGTGAACGTCTGTATTTAAGCATCAATAATTAATTAAAAGCATAATTCAAAGCTCCATATTTCACACAGTATTATTGATCAGAACACTTTTCAATACTCATATTGAAATGATTTCAGAAGTCATGAATCTGCAGTTATCTAGTTTTTAGTCACAAATATAAATGATAAATAGATACATTTATGTATTTGAGAGTGGACAAATCTAAAAATTTCTAGGCAATCTTCCCCACTGCTGGTAGTCTGTGACTTGAGTCTATGATTTTTTTTGTATTTACTGGAGATGGAGATGCACAAAGAGAGTGGATGAGATCAGATGCATCTTGTCTGTATGGACGAGCTGACACGGTTCTCCAAAAGTTCATAAATTTCCTAAGCACTTTTTGTGCTTGAAGTGCCTTTCACAGTGCTTCTGAAGTACTCCTTTCATTCCTGAATTTTACAGAATTTTCTAGTATGCAGCCTCATATAACTGGACTCTGAAGTAGGATTAGCCCCTTTGAACGAGGCTAAAGGTGAAATTCACTTCTTGAATTTTTATACACTAATATCTTCTTAGAGATCATCTGCTTATGAGTGCTTCACTTGGAAGCATTCTGATGGGATCTCTTCTTGGAGTTCTGAAGATTCTGTGGAAGATGGAAAGGTAACGTCAATACTAGATAGACAAGCAGAATAGATAATAAGTGGCCAAGTCTTTGTTTATGTAGCCAGAGCAGAGGGAAAATAATGGATTCTAATCTAAAGATGTGGTAGGTGAGCTGATGGTTGCATGATTATAAAAAGTTATAACTAACTTGTGCAATACTTAAGCATATAAACAATAAAGGTAGTATTTTTGACAAGTCTTCTACTTGAGGATGCTTTGGTTGCTGGTTGCTGTGATAAGCTGCTTAAAACACCATGATGAACTCTGTCTTGCGTGTCACAGGAATGCTACTTAGAAACCTCATAGGGGATAGCACTTCTTTGTTCGTGTTTGCAATACTTTATGCAGAAGCCAGTAAGATCAGAGGGGCTTATTTTTTTCTAGTAGTTAAATGTGTGACTTTGTGTTACATGCTGAGCGCTCAGTAAGTAAATAAATGTGTGCTGATCTGTGCTACTGGAAATGATCCTCCACGTTTTGAGACATCATCCATCCAGTGTCATTCTGCATGCTGAAAACCGACATTAGAGGACTGAAATGATAGGTGTGAAACACTTAACTGTTGTTGCTTGTGGTCTTTTGAGGATGTTGAGCCATTGCAAAAGGCATTGGAGTCATTCCAGGTAAACACAAGAGCCACGTCCATACACTCCTGGTATCCTTCCTGCAGCTCTGGATTTTGACAGTAATGCCTCATCCTTTCCACCTACTAGCATGACACACAAACTCATGTCTCTGGCATGGACTCTTCATATCAAGTCCTCTGCATCACTCCTTAGCGTGACCCACTCCTACCCCTTTGCCCTGGGGTGTGGAGTAAGCTCACTCTGCTGACTGCTTGGAGACACAGTTTGGCAAGATAGCCCTGGTGAGAAAGCTGGCCCTGGCTTTTACTCTCCTCTTGTTTGTTTCTCAAGGCAATATTTCCTTAAGAGAGGACCAAAAAAAGTAACTTGGTGTGTGTGGTACAGGCCACTGAGTACACAAACTAAGGATAACCTCTGGAGGGAACAGGTTATGTTCTAGGTTGGTTGAATCTATGAGTAAGAGGTAGGAATAAATGATTTTAGTATTAAAAGTGTCCCATTATTAAGCATATGCTTAATTCTTTCCATCTTTCCTATTTTGTGACCTTGTATCAGAACCACAGGCAACTCAGCCCAGATACTGGCCTCACTGTTGCCATTTGAAACAGCCTGCTTTTCAGCAGCTTGCCTCCGAGCCATCTTTCAAAATGGGCTTAGCTGAAGATGGGTGTTTGCTGTCACACTTGGTAGCAGTTCTAGAAAGATGAATTGCAGCTGTCAGCTCTGACATACTTTTTCTGAGACTGTGCATGGGCATAGGAGTGTTAGAAAAGTTTAGGCTGCTCGAGGCAGAATTGCCTCAAAGTGTCTTGGTCATAAAGTTTCTCCTGCAAAGATCATCAGTGCAGGGAGCTTGCCCTTGCTCAGTCAGCAATATGTGATGCTATGCCTTGTAGGGGTCCCATCTTGGGTGTCTTTCAGCGGAAGGGCAGATGTGAACATGTGCAGAGTGACCAGCCTGGTCACCCATATCTGCTTCTCAGCACACCTGAAAAGCCCCCAGAGCAGCCTGAGGTGCTGGGAAGCCCTGGCTCTGCTGTGAGGGCCTGGCACACTGGGCTCTCCTGTTCCCCAAAGGTGCAAGAGAGTGATGCCCTGACTCCGTGCTGAGATGAGTCTGGAGTATTGTGTGCCCTCACACAGTACTAGGTTCCCCAGTATAAGAGGAACGTGAAGCTTCTTCAGAGGTTCCAGTGGAAGGTAACAAAGATGATTAAGGGACTGGAACATCTCTTGTACAAGGAGAGACTGAGGGAGTTGGGCCTGTTTTCTCTGGAGAAGGCTGAGAGGGGATCTGATTAATATGTATAAATACATGAAGGGGGAATGCAGGGAGGAAGGGGTCATTGGTGGCCAGTGACAGGACAAGGGACAATGGGTACAAGTTGAAACACAGGAAGTTCCATCTCCATGTGAGGAGGAACTTCTTTCCTGTGAGGGTGCCAGAGCCCTGGAACAGGCTGCCCAGGGAGGTTGTGGAGTCTCCTTCTCTGGAGGTCTTCAGACCATCCTAGATGTCACCCTGTGCCACATGCTCTGGGTGTCCCTCCTGAAACGGGGCGGGGGGTGGACTGGATGATCTCTAGAGGTCCCTTCCAACCTCAACCTGGCTGTGGTTCTGTGGAAAAAAAAAAAATGAAACTTCCCTTAATAATCTGGAGAGCGTGCAGAAAAGTATTCCCTTCGCCTTTCATTCCTGCAGGCAAAAACACATTAGATAAATTAGTTGGATAAGAACCAAATATTTGCCATTCTACTTGTTTATTCTGTTCAATTTATTCTGTTCAATTTTTTGTTTGTTTTGTGTTGACTATGTACCAGAAAAATCCTGGCACGGGTCCAGCTCAGCCAAGCTCTATGTATTAGTTGTTGACTGTGGATAGATTTGTACAAGGGGGAGACTGATTATGAAAAACAGGTTTTTTTTTTTTTTTTGGATGACTGCATAGATGCAGTTAATGTTCCAGGGTGTTTGCCATCTCAAACTGGCTGAAATTCCACAGGAAATTTGTGCCAAGTGTGGATGGTTTTAGAGATACACTGAAGACAAAGAAAGCTTTAATCCCAGCTTAGTGAAATCTTATTGCCTCACTGTTCTGCTTCCTGCTGCACCCGTGTTACGAAAGCATCGTTAGCCCTAATCACCAGGCAGGGCATCCCATGGACGAGGTGAGAGGGCCCCAAACAGCAGGTGCCAAAGCTTGTGTTCACAGGCAAAGTGCTGCCGTGTCCTGGGCTAAGTATTTGATAAAAGGCAGGTTTGGCCACGTGCTTTTAGTTGTGACTCCCTCTCGTTGCTATTTATCCATAGGGGTCAGTTATAAGGACAAGCTCTGGTCTTTAGCGTGTGCTTCCAGCAGGGTTTCTAGGAGGTGTGTGGAGGAAGAGGAGGAGGAGCACCTGCTTCCTCAGTAAGATGTGGCCCTGTGCGAATGGCCCAGAGTCTCTGCCTGCCTGGGGTGTGCCTGGTTTGGGGTAAATAAGGAATACTTTCAGGGAGATCATGTGATGGGGCAGAGGGCTGTACCATATGCCTGGGCTGTGCAAGAGGAATGAAAATACTTGGAGAAAAACAGCCACGGAGAAAAGATCCTACCAGAGCAAGATAAACAGGCTTTCTGGGCTAAATCAGCCCCTGCACTGGCTGATAAAGAAGACTACATTTCACCCTTGAAAACTACTGCTCCTTAGAAGAACAAAGAGGGTATTTTACCCCAAGCTGTTTCAGTGTTTTTTTTTTTTGTCTAGCTTTTAACAATTAAAAAAAGTCCTTTCCTATCCACCTGTGAAAACAAAGCATTTGATTTGCAGTTGAATAAAATATTCTAGTCAAAAAGAAACAAAATTCTGCTTTCCTTATTCTGAAAATCAACTTAAAAGGTAATTTTTGGTCACCTGGAAGCAACTGATTCGTATTACCAGAAAAACAGGAGGGTTAGATAGTGGTGCCTTAACTGAAGCTCTTTGAGCTTACACAATTCTTGGTGCCTTGTTCACCCACAGGAGCAGTAGGACTGGGAGTGACAGTAGATTTTGAGCAGAACAGCAGCTTCCAGCTTTGGGAAAGACATGGATTTTGCAGAAGAGGAGAGGAGGTCTGGCTGAGTTTGTATCTTATTTTTTACTAGGTTTTACCCTTCCTCTATTTGATGTCATTTTAAAGCACTGTATTTCCGTTGTGGCAGGTGAAAGCACTGACAGATCAAAGGGAATTGGAAGTGTGTGTTAGTAGAATCAATAAGCAGGATTTGAAAAATGCACATCTTAACATTGAAGTTACCTACTCAATAATAGATACCTTACATATTTTGGATATTTTAACGAGGAGTGACTGATCTTGATGCAAGTAATGTTATCCCTTGAGTTACCTCTCTGTCTCTGTTTCTCTTTTCTCCCCCCATTTCTCTTGTTTCTCCCCTCTTTAGGCAAGAAGATCCACCGAAGCCTTTTTTGCTGCACCCATGCTTGAGGAGCTCTGACGAAGAAGTAAGATTCCTGCAAAAATGTTCTCAAATTCTGGTGTTTTGTCTCCTACCCTCAAAGGATGTCCGGTCTGTCAGCTTGCGCATAGTCCTTGCAGAAATACTTGCAACAAAAGGTAGATCAAAGATCAGAGATGATTAAACGACTTGCACCTGACCAGTATAAGTAATTACAGACTTCATAATGTATAAGTCTTGATGCTTTGCTTTTAACCTCTGAAATTTAATTTCTGTGACAACCAGTACATGCAGAGATTAGACTTGCACGGACAACCGACCAGAGCACTGGTTAGTTGTAGGACCTGATCCTATAAGACAGCAGAGTATTTCATAGCATTTTATTATACATAAAGGCTCGTAACTCTGTATAGATGAGGCCAGTAAAACTCTTTATATTCTCAAAATGAAGAATATGTCCTGATTTCATACCAGACTGTTTGGCACCTCTCAGGATAAAACCCTATTTGTTCTTTTCTTTTTTTTTCCCTGCTCTCTCTATAGAGGAAATCTTTTACAGTCTCCAGTAGCATTATTTTTAGTGATTGTATGAATAATCCTGACCTTTGTATGCTTTAATCAAATATGGAGATTTCTAGACGTAAGGATCTGATGGTAACTGAATTAGGATACCAGATGTAACTGCCGACTTCTGCACTCTTGAATTTATATGTGTTTGTTTGTTTTTTAGACTGAATACTTTCTGTTTTGCTTTATTTTATCGGATACACTTTAATGAGATTATAAATATATAGGTAACTTTTTTGTCACTAAAATTAAATGATGGAAATCATGAAGTCCCAAGAGTGTTAATTTTAGCTGGTAATGGCTGCTATGTGTAGCATAGCTTTCAAAGCGCTCAGGAGAAAGTGCAAAAATGCTGTAAATTTTCCAATTTGGGCTCAACTTTATGAATATACATAAATTTATGTAATAGCCCAAACATGTGTTTTTCTCAAGAAGAAAGGTACTTAGGCTCAAATGCTCTCGGGGAGTCCAAAAGTCAGGTATCTTGGGCTTTTTATCAGCTTGTATATTTTTGCTTTTTATCCAAAATACTTTCTTGTCATTTTAAGGACAATAGTTATTCTTCAACATAAGGATTTTGTTTTAAAATATTTTTCCTCTCCAGTTCTGAAACCAGTGGTGGAACTGCTGAGTGATCCAGATTATATCAACCAAATGCTGCTCAGCCAGCTGGAGTACAGAGAACAGATGAATGAGCATCACAAGAAAGACTACACATATGCTCCTTCTTACGAGGAGTTCATCAAGCTCATTAACAGCAGCTCTGATATTGAATTCCTGAAACAACTGAGGTATTTGATATTTCACTGTAGCTCATTCAGTATTCACTAAGTATACTCCTTATGCCAACCCATTACTGAGATCTGTATGAACTGTGATTATGTTATTTTATATTATTTTATTTTTATTATGAAGCGGAGGCTGTAGGAATAAGCCACAACAAGTGTTGATCTCTAAAACAGTCTGTTTTTCAGCTAGCTGGCAAAAAATGTTAAAACACTAAAATTGAGAGTAGTAATGTTGGAGCTTACTGTGTTGCTGAAAGGCATACCAGACCCTTCTTTGAGTCTTGCCTCTGAGCAGGAAATAGCTGGAATAATGTGTTGAATTTCCACTAGTGTGTGGCATCTCCATGATATCTTTATGAAATGTGACTGCCCTTAGGGCTCTGATGGCTGTGAACTGTAGCAGCCCTGTGGACACTGGGCATTCAGAGCGTTTTGCTGTTTTTCTCTGAGAGGGGAACAAGGATGTGAGTTTCTACACATTTTGCCACAGGCTCAGACATTTTCCTGAATTATTATAGGTAGGTATTTCCTATTTGCATCCTTTGGGTACTCTGAGGTGTCCTTTAAGGAGCCAACAAAAACGCTAAGCCTCTCTATATAGTGAATCTATGTTTATATAGTGAATCTATGTTTAACGTTCTTTACTTAGGCAAACAGCATCAGCTCACCTTCATAGAAATGTATTCCTTCTCCTTATCCTCCTTACCCTCGAATTTCAGATAACTTCTCTTCTTCCTTCCAACTTCCATCATAAGATATCACTTGCATTTCAGGCATGCATGCCCAGGCATAAAGTGTTTACACCCGCCTTATCTTTCTAGCTGAGCTGTCTCCTGATTTCCCATGTAAGTGAAAGGATGAGAAATAAGTCACTGGAAGCAGGCAGCAGAGCTGCTGCTGTGTCAGTATCTCCCTAGATGTCCTTGGGTTGATTCTGTTCATTAGAAAACTGCTGCAGCCATTTACTTGTCACCCAGGCCTTGTGTTAGACCCAGCTTGATCAGCTCGGCTGGTATTTTGCTGAGGGGAAGCACATGGGCTGCATAAATAACTTTTTTTTTTCTTTTTCTTGTTCTGCCCTGACTCTGAAACAACTTGTGTTTCTGAGACAAGAAAATGTGTTTAGGTGATAGACTGAAATGATTTTGTTGCTTGGCTGCTTATTGTTCATCTGCTGTAAAATTTGCTCTTTCCTCTGGGCCAGGGTGCTGCTGCTGAGAGCAGAAATTACTCTCTATTAGACTCTATCTAAAACCTAATTGACATCATATTTATTAGCATAATAACACTAATGGATCTGTTTGTTTCAAAAGAAACCCAGCTCTTCTGTTGCTGTTGTTCAGGCACATTAATGCTCAGTGTGCTCTCTTCTTAGCTGATGGGTTGCTTTAAATTGTGTTCTCTAATATCAGGTGGCAGATTTGCTTTATAAAATAACGTGGTTTGGCTGCACTTGTGCTTCTATTTTCCGGTCTGTGCAGTCCAACTACCATCATCTTAAGAGATGTTCTCATACAGGCCGTGTAATGTTGGTTGGTCTGAGCTGATTAGTATTTAGATGGGATACACCTGATAAAATGTCTCTCTCCAAAGAGAAAAGGAAAACAATTTTGGAGCCAGTGCTCTTGCTTTTTCTGTTAGGACTGAGTCCCAGTCCCTAATGTGGTAGTTAAAAGAGCCCTCCACTATTGGAAGAGGGATTTGCATCCTGGTTGGTATCCGTTGCCCGGGGAGCCCCTAGAGAGATGTGACAACCTGTAGCCAACTCAGATTTCTGTGGTCCATTTTTCAATACTTGATTTACCTTATTTTTAAGCTTTATTTTTTTGATTTCATTATTTACCAATGAAAGTTTGAAGACTTATGTGTGGGGAAAACAAACAGCATTTCCTGTAGGGATGAACAAAATAAAGTATACAAAATAAGCTGTAATACACAGCAATAAACCATAGGAAAATATATAAGGTAGGAGCTAGAGAAGGAAGTAAATAAGCTATTGTGCAGTTGAAATTGAGGGATGAGATTTGATTCTGTTGAAAGAACAGGAGTGGGAAGATTTTCTGCAGTCACTGGCACACTGTATTCACACAGGATTCCCAATTAGATGCTATTCTGGACAATATTCTGTATATCTAAAATTCCTTTTCTTAATCTTATTTGGAAATTATTTTATTTTTTCTTTCATACCTTTATTTTCTGAAAGTTTGCATAAGCCCTTTAGTTACAGCTTTTCATTCAAAAACCCAAAAAAACTTCTGGAGAAGGGGAGATTATGTGGCTGTCTAAGGACAGTCGTGTTCTTCAATATGACTTTTTAAAATATAAACCTTGCAATATTACCTGTCATGAAGGGAGGCAGAATTTTGTTCCTGTTTTTATAAAGTTTCCATAAAGCTTGATGTCTTGATTTCTTTCAAGAAGGAAAATTTGCAAGATGAAATCTCACCTCCATTTCCCTTCAGGATTAAGTTAGCATGTGTAAATTGGAAGTCTGCTACAAATAAGGAAGAAAAGATGAATTCTTCCATGTCAGAGAGATGAAACAAATTTAGTTATTGTCAGAGGAAGGCAAGAGATAAAAGACTTAACGAGTTAAGAACATAGCTGAGAATACAGTATAATAAGGAAATAAACTGGTAGATAGTTTCCATTCTGTTTTAAAGATCAGCATTGTATTTATTCTGATATTTATTAGCATAGCAGCAAAAGGTCACTTAGCAATTCATCATAAGAGCAGGACTGTTATCACTGGCTCAGTGTATCATCTTTCACATAAGAATTGATGGAGTGGAGTGGATGTGACAGGGACTCGGGAAAGAGGTGAGAGATGAAAAGGAGAAATAATGCATATGTGGGTCTGTGCTTTCAGGTTTGTCACGAACAATTCGTTTTTTGAAAATAAAATTAATACATTGCATTAAAGCTTCCTGAAATGGTTACCTGTCGGTACCACAGAGTACTGAACAGCTAAAATTTTCAGGAGAAACTTGCCAGGAAATGGGGTGATGGTCTGACTGGCCAGCATAGGTTTCTGTGGTGCAGGAAAGCAAATGGGTCCTGTGATTTGGAGGAACATATTAAATTAATTTAATTAATTAATTACTTTATAATCAATTATACATTAAATTAATTAAATTAGTGCCTTGGAAGCCATGAATTAGAGCATCTTCCTTACTTGAAAGTGGACTGTGCAAAACTGCTCATCTGCTCAATGCGGCAGAGACTACCTGAATTTTGAAATAATTATAGGAGACAAAAGAGTGGGGGGAAATGTATATTGCTGATGAAAGAAGTATCCCTTGAAGGAGCATATACTCCGAGGATCATAGATCCATTCTTGAAATGGAAGATAGTATTCACCAAATTAGGAGACTTTCCAGGAGAGGGAAGTCTCATTGAGAGGGAAGCAAGTTCAGTTTACAGGAATGTTACGCTTGTGTTAATAGCTGGCAAAGAAACGTCGAGAGGATGACATGAGCAGAATTTCTAAGCTTATGAAATATGTAACAGTAGCCTTCTGCCCAGAGGGGTTGTGGAGTCTCCTTCGTTGGAGAAACCCTCTTGGATGCCACCCTGTGCCCCGTGCTCTGGGTGTCCCTGCTGGAGCACGGGGGTTGGACTAGGTGATCTCTAGAGGTCCCTTCCAACCTCAACCAGTCTGTGTTTCTCTTACTGATGGGGGCGTTTCTTCACTAAATGCCTAGTATCTACTAGCTACAAATATTTTTTTTCCTTAAAGTTCAGTTTATGGGCTGTGTTAGCTGCCTTGTGTTATGTATAGTGCAATTTTAGGTGACAAAGAGCTTTTAATTATTCCCAGAGTGTAAACTAGAAGATGTTTTGTCAAGTAGACATGCTCACTGAAAGCATTAGGTAGACAAGCCTTACAGGACGTGGCTTTTCTCTTGAACTGAACTCCCATCCTGCCTGTGTTCAGGTAATTATGTTAGGCTCTAATGATAAGATATAGAGTGGCTGTATGTCGTGTTCACCATATGTAACTATTTGGCTGTAAGGTGGGGGGAGATGTTTAAGTTTTTGTTAATTCCAAAGTGTGCTGCGTGAAGAACATGCTGAGAGAAGTTAACATCATGTTTTTTCTTTTCTCTCTTCCCTCTTCACCCTCATCCCCCACTGTTTTTAAAACCAGGTATCAGATTGTAGTGGAAATAGTTCAGGCAACCACTATCAGCAATTTTCCCCAAGCGAAGAGGCAGAAAGGTAAGAATCCATTTTGCTAACAGTTTCTTATGTTTCTATTTTAGAAAGCTATTTTAACTCCAGGAAAAAGACGTATGTAATTGGCTTGTGCTGGTGGTTTTTAGACAAATTTTGGGAAAGATGTGCCTTTGGCATCTTTGCTCTGTTTTGTTTGTCTGGTTCTTCCCAAAACTCCCATTTATACATATACATGTTTCTCTCTCTTCATCTAAGCTGATGGATCAAGGGAAATGTCATGGGATACAGTCAGTTCAGCACTTGCTGCAGCTTGGATTTCTGGCATTGCAGATTCTTATGCTGAGAACCCTGCTTCCTCCTTCGTCAGTCCTTTCTTTCAAATGTCAATCTGTTCTCCTTTCAAAACACAGAAGAAGGACTGATCTGCCATAATTACCAGTCAGGCTTTATTTTGCCTCTTCATTGCATTGTGCTTTTGTGTTGCATCAGAGGGTGCTCCTTAATTCTTCAGCAGCGTTTCCATCTGCCTTTTGAGCACTTCTGACTTTTAAAAGGCATGTGTGCTTGTTGTACTTAAAATTGTGATATTTACTTCTCTTTATGGTTCTCAAAATGGACCAGAACTGTGGTATGTCTTCAGGAGGTCTGTACTGATGACAAAATTCTTTGGCCAAGCTCTTGGTTGGATACATATCCTTAAGATAGCAAAAAATAATGAAAAGTGAAAGGCAGTTTAAATTTGTTTGTAACATAAAATGGAAGAAAGATTTATGTACTATATGATGGGCCTTTGGGCCTTTTCCTTCCAAGCTTTCTAAGTGCTGATATTCTAGATTTTTTTCTTGTGAGTTTATTGATAGACATATTTTTTTTGTCTCAACAGTCTTGTCATTAGAGTTGCACATAATCTCTAGATCCTTCCTTTCATGTAAAAGAAACAAAGAAATCCTTTCCTTTAAATAATTCAAGTGTGATGACAAAATGCAAAATTAATAAGACACAACATGCATGAGGAAAAGAATAAAAAAATAATATAGAGGTTTGTGTCCATCCATTTTTGAAAGTGCAAACTTGTCAATACTACCACTTCTTTATTTTATATTCTGAAATGGAGCTGGCTATGCATTTGTGTAGGATAAATTGCTTGTGCAAAAGCAAGGCGAAAGAAAAACTACATATTATTTTTCTGCATAGGTGTGCTTTACAGGAAAAGAGATAGTAGAGATTTTTTTTCAGAAGAAAGGTAATTTACTGGAAAGGCTGTTACACAAGGTATTAAAATGAGGAGAAGGAAGTTAATGTGCAAGTACAGTAAGTAAGAAATCAATCTTTCTGAGGCTGCATTTCCATTTGTGCTAGTGTTGGTCTTTGTTGTCATAAGAATTGATTTAGAGAATATTTTTATGCAGCCCAGGTTCCTCCTGTTAATTACTGATGCTCTGTTCTGTCTCATTTGAGTTTATCTACTTAACTATCAATTACACTAAAGCTAAAGATGATGTTTGTCCGAGTCTTCAAATGCCCAGTACTGCAGAATAGTTATATAAAAAATAATTACTATTTGTTCTGCCAGATAGAAGTTCTGATTCCACTTACTCCGTTGAAGTTGGTTCTCCATTTTTATGAACTCTTTTACTGTTGTCTGTTCAAAGGAGAAAAAAAAAAAAAAGCCATCATGCTGAAGTTGTGCATTAAACTATCGCTTTGATTGCTAATTTAGTTATATGGAAACCTCATATATCATTTAAGAGTTGAGTTGTTGACAGAATTACCGTCACTGACTATGTTAGCCAGTGGAGTTTATTGCAGGAAGCCTTTTATTTTTAAAATGGGTAATGGGTATGCACACTGTGCCTGAAGAAAAAGAGCATTTTTTACTTGTCATGTGGAACAGCATGCCCAGAGCTGGCCTGCAATACAATCACGGTGGTAGTTACACAAGTTTAAGGCAAATTTCCAATCTGTTTCAGTTACTTCACTGATGCTTTCGTCTACCAAAATTTTCAGGCTTAGTCTGCATCCAATAAAGTGTTGAGAGGATCTTTTAAAAAGTTGAGGGATAAAATCTAGTTCTGAAGATTTTTTGTGTCTTGTTTTTTCTTGAAGTAGATGGAGATCTTTCTCCTAATGCGATTATGGATCTAGAAAGTTCTGGAATTTTAGGGAAAATAGTTACGGAAGAAGCTCTTCTACCTTGCTAATAAATAAATAAATACACAGGTACATGGTAATACAGGGATCACTGGACTCTTGTAGAAGAGACCACCACATAAGTGATGTCTCTTCTCTATATGTCCCTTTCCTGATGCCACAGCATACTACCCCTATAATAGCTGCATTTCATGATAGAAAACTGAACATAAGCTTTACATTAAATGGAAGTTTATGTTTGCATAACCTTATTTTGTCCGTTCCCCAATGCATTCTCCCAGTATCTGCAGCAGCATGTGTGAACATGGATGTTCATCAGATGACATCTGCCTCTTTCCTGCTGTGTTGTGTGTCCTGAGCATTTCTTTGATCCAGCCTGTGTTAATCGTACTGGTAGCTGTTTCCATCTTCCTCTGGCAGAGTTCTGTTGTGAGAAAGTAGTTTCTATAGCATCTTCGTATTTGCCTACAGCAGTTGTCTGGTCTGGTCAAGAGCATCTCTGACCTGTTCTTGGGTCTCTCTGCTGTGACCAAAGGTGGAAACGTTAAGGCAGAGTGTTAGAATAGAGTAGGTGTAAACTAACACTTGCACAACTTCTGTCTCAGGCTCCTTCTCTTTGAGAGTGGGAGCTTCCTGGGGTGATGCTCTCAATGGGAAAAGCAACAGGACAAATGTGAGCAGGACTTGGTGCAGCATGAGCAGCCAGTAAGGGCCTAAAGGGGATGCTCGCCAAGTGTGTGGCCAGTGGTGAAGGAGCCTGAGCACGTTAGTGCAGTTCTGGGTTGACTGAGGAGACACAATTAACAAGAAAATAGCCAAGAAAATATTGGGTTGTTGTTATTTTAGGATAAGTAACCTTAGGACCAGATTTCAGACT